>CBVK0100387269.1:0-11372 GCA_900067695.1 Picea abies | reverse complement strand
CATTATTGAAGAAATATGTACATGATGCTAACCATATAATTGATTGGTCTATGATTCAAGTGGAATCGGAGGGAGAATTTCTACCAGAACCTCAATGCATACTGAATAGAAAGGAAACCCCGCTTCAGAACCAAACCATTGCATAGGTCAAGGTGCAGTGGAAACATTTTGGCCCAGATGAGGGTCAAGGTGCAGTGGAAACATTTTGGCCCAGATGAGGCTACATGGGAAATGGAGGATGCCATGAAACGAGCATATCTAATTTTGTTTACATCTGTACATGCATGTCAAGTTGATAGATAGAACATCGAGGATGATGTTCCTTTAAGGGGGAGGGAATTGTAACACCCTGTTTCCCCCAATCTGTAAAAATAACTATAATGGCCAAGTATTGTGGAAAACTCAGAAATGTGAATGTGTGATGTGAATGGACCTTGTGAAGAAGGTTGATGAATGTGAATAATATTATAATATATATATTGCAAGACTGTTGAAAGGGGGATGTGTTGAAAAAGAGACCACGATGGTTGAAGAAAGGTGGTGGAAGGCACCTGGAATGGTGGCGTTAACGTCCACCGAGACCAATATCATATTTGGACTTCACTGGCCCAGAGAACCAAGAGTGGCTTGCTGGCCTGAATTAAATGACTCGCCAGGATTGGTAGGTAAAGGGATCCTCATGAGTAATGAGGGATGGGAGGTGAACCACCCATTCATAGAGTCCTTAGACCTGACCACCATGAGGAAGGTTGTGCCACATGCAACCTCGCTGAAAGGAGAGAAAGGCAGGAGGAGTGTGCGATTACAGGCAAACACGAGGGAAGGAAGAAGGAGAACTCTGGAAAAATATAGAGTGAGTGATAGCGGAGAAGAAGGAGAGTAACCTTTGTTCTCGGTCACTGACAAACAGAGACGCAGTCTTGCAGCATTGTGGTCTCAGCTCGGGGGTGGGTAGTGGTAAATCCATTGGGAGTCGTTGAGCCTACGGTTGGGTGGAAACGAGCACCCCTCTCAGCAGTTGCAATCACACCTGGTGTTATTTCTGATAAGTATTTTATATCCTGTATCTTGAAGTTTATATGTTGATATGTATGTTCATAGTCTGTGCAATTTATGAATGGTTTGAGCATAAGACTGTCTGTGTGGTGTTTTGACCAGAAATGGTGATTGCATGCTTATAATGGAAAGACCACGTATGGATTATGTTTTACGAATTGCTATTTAAATGCTTTCCGATCTAAGTCAGTCTTCAAGTCTACTCTCAGGAGATTGTTCCTGCGTTTGTCCTACCTGATGCCTTGGATAGATTTCCTCCCGAAGGCACCCTTTTGAGACCACTCCCTTACCGTCTTGAAGACCTTCCAATATGGTCTTCAAAACCTGGTGTAAATTACCTGAGGACCTGAAGAAGGATGTTAGAGGTTAAGTCTCAAAACCTTGTACGAGGGAGAACAATCCTCGTAGACCTCAACATTTTGACATTTCAGCACCTGGAGTATCTAGGTGCGAGTTTTCTTATACTCGTGATTCCCGAAACCCCGACCCACGAAATCCCAAAATGGGAGCGTGTGGATAAGAATCGATTGACGGACTAGATCCTGTCAGAAGATCTGTGGTCATTCATGACTGTTAGATTGGAAGAAGAAACAAGGGTTTTAAATGCCTAAACCCTTTTCCTTTATCTTCGTGAGTAGCAAAGAAATCGGGACTGTAGACCCCATGATCCATGGAAGTTCCTGGACCATCCATTTATAGAGTACACGTGGCTGCTAGTAAGCGCTTCGACATTTCACCACCCGGGAAACCAAAGGGCAAGAACCCTTGTCTTCGCGACCCGCGAAATCCCGATTACCGAAACCCCGAAATGGCGTGAGGTGTGAATAAGGTTAAGGAAAGCTGAGACTTGATCGCAACCGTTGATGATCTCGAAATGATCATGACCGTTGATCTTGGCTGAAGGTTGTTGCCATACATCGGAGGGACATGTGGCTATCGGTCGACGTTTCAGCATTCGGGAAACTAGAGGGCCAGAAAACCTTGCCCCCTCAAATCGCAAAATCCCGATACTCGAAACCCTGATACACACTGTAGCGGAGAGGAGAAGTCTTGAAAGAATATGGACCATCCATCAGAGGAGACACGTGGTGAGCTGTCAGAGTTTCGAGAAAAGTCCCAAAATCCTATGGCCCGTTGGATCCACACTCTTAAGAGTCGTTGATCTCTTACACGAATTCCCATAATAGAATTCCGAGATTTGAATGACAAGCAGTCCTGGAGTCGTTGCATTTCTAACTCCTGAGTACTGAGACCCTGAAAGGATCCATACCATTGGATCAGGGGAGGCTTACGGCCGTCAATCTCCCTTTGGAGGGAAACTTTGGAGACCTTGGAATTTTTGGGGATTTGAATGGGGAAGGGTAGAAGTCATGCATCACAATTCCCCGAATCACGAAAAGTTGATAAGTGCTTGGTTGGCTTAAGCACGTGGACACAGAACAGGGTCACGTGGACAAGACCCCAAGTGGGAAACTTGCCACTCGATAGCCCTGTCAGGGTTCGACGTTTCACTGTTTCAAGCTTCAGGGTTTGCAGAGTCGAAATACTTGACGTTCTGGTAGCACTGAGTCGCGAAGTGAGAAAAGACACCGTACTGGTTCGGCTTGTAGTCATGACCCACGATCACATGGAGGTGGACATATGAGGAACTAGCTGACGCTAGGCCCCCGTAAGTATCTCGGGGATTCTGATCCTTAAGTAATCGACGAAAAATTTATTATGCCAGAGTGGGTATGTGACAATGCGTTATTGAGTAACTACCCCTTTTTAAAACACACTCCCGCATGAAAGAAAAGGGAAGAACATGCTCTCCCTAAGGATGTTCGTAAGGGCAGAAAACCAAAGAATAATTAATGAGTGTGGATTGACATTTTATACACTATGTTGTAAAAATTGTGTTTTATTTTAAATTATTGTATAAAATAAGTAGTATATAAAATAATATTCCGCTATTCAATTGATGTATATATGTTCATACATTCTATATTCTTATTGGTTAAGACAATATATTTGATAATATTTCTTTTAAATTTATACAATTGTGATTTATCCAATTCTTGCCAAATATTAAATAATGCTTGTGTTTGTTGATAGGTAGAATACATTAATGATACACCTACTAATACCCAAGATCAAACTGACTTATTAATATTTGGACAGGATGATCCAAACCATCCTTTAAACCATACCAGGGCGTAAAAAGCAACATTGAAAATAATACTACCATATGATAAGTTTGAAGAGCTGATGAGATTAGCATACAATGATGACATGGCAAATAGCTTTAATGATGATGGTGATAGTGAAAATGCAGTGCATGAAGAAGGATTGAATGAAATGATTACAGGTTTCTTTGGGGATGAAAACTATAATACCCCTAGGCCAAACCCCAACTGTAAATGTAAATTCAAATGTACTTAAGTTGGTGAGTTGTTTGATATCATTTTTGTATGCACCTTCCATGCTATAGTGTGCACATGTACTGCACACTAAAATGATGAAGTGTGCACATTCCAAGAAACCATGCACAACAAACTTAAGTGCACGCAATTTTGAGGCCAGAGATCCCTTTGTGTATATGTTGTGTTGTATAGGCTGGTGAGCCAGTTATTATAAGCTAGGAGGCTTATGTGTTGAATTAGGCCGGAGAGCCTAGATGCTAAAGGCCAGTGAGCCTATTTTTGTATATGTCTTATCATTAATATAATACATCGTTGCATGTAGACCGACCACGATAAAAGAGTATGGGGGACTAAACTCCACTAGTTAGGGAAAGGGGGGGCTAAAAGTTAAGGAAACGGGCTAAGCTAGGGATCTTAAGCCAAAAAGGAATATTATATTAATATTCCTTAAAGTATAAAGTATGGCCAATTATTTTATCCTAAGTTCTAAGGATGGGGACAAGTGGGCCAAAGTAGCTCTCAAAATGAGAAGTGTCAAGTTGGGAACATGCATACATATAGTTTGGACTTAGTTTATTTTCCTATTAATTCCATCATCATTCACTCACACATTCAACTGTCTTTCGTACCTACCTATACCTGTACCTGTAACTATATTTGTACCTTCCTGTCATAGTACATGTACCCATACCTGTACTTGGTTAGCTTAGGAGTTGGAATGTAGAAGTGGGTTGTCAGTCCCATGGGATATTGAAGAGGTGGGTTGTCAAGGCCATGAGAAATTTCTCTCTAGGTGAGAGAATTGTTGGGAATTGATTTCCCGAAGGTGTCAAACTGCAACTACAAGGCTTTGAGACTTCCTGTCTAACTTGTTGTTGAATCCAAGAAAGGAAGTGGGGCAGTCAAAGGACTATTAGGCAGAGAAGGGGCACACTTCCTGGGGTGGGATGGACATGTGGGGAATGAGGGACTGTAGGTTGTTAGTTTGAGTTGGTACTTGTGATAGAGTCTTTCCTATTGTATGAGATACATCATCCTTGTTAGGAATCCCTTTACCTAGGTGGAGTTTAGTCTCAGCTCGGGGGTGACCCACTTCTGAGAATGATGAGAAACGTGTAAGGCTGGGAGGTTTGCGGAAGGTTTGTACGCAGTTGGTGATATTTTTACCAAGATAAGTGTCAATTGTGTGTTAAATTACATGTTGCATTATTATTTATATGTTTATTTTTATGCATTTTTCCTGTGTGTGTTGCATGTGTATTTTTATTATTATTTGGATTGAATCTATGCATTTGCATAATGTATTTGTCTGTTTTAAGTTTTATATATAAAGTTCCACAAGAGTTTCTGTGTGTATATGTTTTAATTTGTATACAATTTGAAATTTTTTATGTGGCATAGCCTAGTTGGATGTTGGGGATGTTACATAAACAATGATGATGATAATGATCATATGGTTGACAATAACGATGATAGCAGGGGTAATTACCACCAACGTAATCTCGATGATAACAACTTGAAAGACTCAATCAAGCAAGTTACGAAGACACCCATGTTCAGATCGGGTGCAAATAAAACCTCAAAAATTGCATGCACATTGATATTATTAGAGATAAAATCACTATTAGGTTGCCCAAACAAAGGATTTACTACCCTACTGAAGTAAGTTGAAATGTATTTCTTACTTTGTATTGTCAATTGGTGTACGTAATTTGTAAAAATTCATCAACTATGTTTATATTTCTTTAAGGGGATGTTATAAGCCATATATTGTATATAAAAAACAATAGTATAGATTGACATATCAAACATGTTCATCATAAGTTAAACATTTAATTGATTTAATCTTTGGCAATCTTACTAAAATATTCCCTGAAGAGAATGTGTTGCCATCAACTTGCAGAGAAGAACATCAATTGTTGGATGAGTTGGGAATTGAATATAAGCAAATTCATTCATGTAAAAATGATTTCATTTTATATAGAGATGAATATCAAAACAAGGTAGAATGTCTTGTATGTAAAGATAAGAGATATCATACAGATGTACAAGGTCCTACAGTTCCAAAGAAGGTTTTATGTCACATGCCAATTATACCTAGACTTCAATGAATGTTTCGTTACAAGTCACTTGCAAAATTGATGGAATGGCATGCAAAGAACAAGAGTAAAGATGGATTCATGTGAATTCTGATATACTCCAAAGCAATGAAACACATAGAGGAAAAATGGCCAAGTAAATTCAAAGATGAACCACGTAGTATTAGGTTTGGTCTTGCAATTGATGAAGTGTGCCCATTCTCTTTCCTCAACTCAAATTATAGTGTTTGGCCAGTCGGATTGATAGTATACAATATTCCCCCATGGATGAGTGTTAGAAAGGATCACCTTATGTTGACTCTCATTGTTCGAGGAAAACATCAAGTTAAAAATATGGATGTTTATATTGCACGTTTTATTGATGAGATGCAACTACTATGGAAATGCATAAGAATGTATGACATATCATGTCCTCCATCAAATAGGTCCTTGATGTTGTATGGTATGCTATGTTGGAATATTAATGATTTCCAAGGACTTGGTGTCTGTTCTAGTAAGATCAAATATTTATGTATATCACACTCATTATTTTCATCCCAACTTTCATACTATTATTATGATGCTATTAACATTACTTATTGAATTGCAGGGCTTAAAACAAAGGGGATATATGCATGTCCAAGATGTGCAAATCAATTTCAAGAGAGGTATTCTAAAGATCTACATAAATTTATTTATGCAAACAACATGGTTTTTCTACCAACATATCATAATTTTAGAAATCATCTAAAGAATCATTTTGATGGAAAAGTTGAAAATAGAGGCCCTCCAATGATTATGGGTCCAGGTGATTGGCTTAAGAAGTATGAAGATGCTGAATTGAAATCTTGGGAGCATTTTTTTGATTGGGGTGATTCATTTGAAGAAGCAGAACAAGTTGTATTTAATATGCCAGAAGGAATGAAAAGGAAATCCATATTTTATGAGCTCCTCTTACTGGAAGGATCTATTAATATCTCACCTATTAGATACTATGCACATCTTCAAAAATGTCCCAGATTCTATATTTCGACATATATCAAGCAAAGAAGACACCTTATCCTCGAGGAGAGATATTTCTCTTTTGCATACCAAATTTGATAGAAGACAATTGTGGCCAAACAAGGACAATGAAACATATGCAGAAGCACAATGGATTTTGAAAAAAAAAAGAGCTATAACAACTAAAAATTTTCATCCATTCAATAAGGAAACCTACTGGCTATGTGTCATCATTGGCTAAATATTTTACAGTCGATCGACATATCACAGGATTTAAAACACACGATTTTCATAATTTTCTGAAGGTATTATATATCATCATTTAAGTTTTATTGGTTACATTGATTAAGTGCTAAATATATTTTGATATTTTTTTGTGTGGGAAAAATTACTAATGACCTTTTATGAATGTGTTTGATAGCATATCATTCCATTGGCAATTAGGGGGGATTCATGTATTACCGTTGACTTAAGAAATTCCATAAGTCGATTGTCAACATTTACAAGGTATGTGGTATGAAATGTTCATGTGTGAGAGACATAGAGATATTATATTCCATTTTCATTTTTCACTAAAGGTTCATACTAGTTTACCATTCTTATATTATGTGGGTGACCTCCAAGGAGATCCATGAATATGAAGTACCAAAATGGAAGAAGGAAATTGCAGAAATTGTATGTGTATTTGAGAAGGACCTCCCTACAAATTTTATGGACCTACAAGTCCATTTACTTATACACCTATTCGATGACATTGAAATGGCGGGTGTCGTATCAACGAGGTGGATGTTTTTCTTTGAGAGGTATATGAAAACTATAAAAAGATATGTCCAACAAAAGACACCTCCAGAGGGTTGTATGGTTGAAGGGTATGTATTGAATGAAGCATTTTCTTCCTATTTGAATTCCTTGGTAAGGATTTTGAAGATGGTCCACGCTTCTGGGATGAAGAACGAGCATATGATATTATTGATGGAGAAAAACCACAATATAATGGTGTTCAAGTAGAAATTAATAAGTGAATTCATGATCATTAATGTGGTTGTTTTCCTTACAATCATTAATTTTATCTGTAATTTATTTGTGAAATTAACTACATAACATTTGGAGTTTGAAATAAACATGTTGACACGTAATAGGTGTAGATGAAAGTGAAATACTCAACAAGTTCATTCTATACCACATGGGATTTATGAACAAATGGATTGATTTGTATGATAAAAAGGGAGAAGAAGTGTTAGAAGCAAGACGATAGTTTAAGAGATCCAACCCAAGGAATACTCCACTTCCCAGTGATCTTCTTGGGGAATGGGGAAAATATTTCACTCTAGAATGGGTTACTGAACAAATTCAAAATCAAATAGAAGATACAGGTATAGATTCAAACATAACAAAAGATGAAATCAACATGTGTAGAGGATGTGAAAGAAAGGTACAGTTGGAATTTTACAAAATTTTGTTTCCTTACAATTTTGACACTATTAAATCTTTTAATATTTGTCATTATAATTGTTTTCACTGAAATAAATGGCCTTTCACAAGCGAGGAAATATTCTACAATGTGGGCATATGGTTGGCATTATCGTGTAGAAAGTGTAGATGTAAAGAGATGATCCTTTGATTGTGGAATCATGGTTGATTTCATGCAATCCAGTGGAGCAAGCTCAAAAGATAAGAATATTGTTGAATGGAATCTAAAATAATTGGAAAAATCAGAGAAATTATTGAGTTAGATTACCGCTCTTTTAAATGTTGTATTTTTAAGTGTAGATGGTATGAAGCATTTGAGAGGACACAAAGACATGATACCCATAGTGGATTATTTTCTATAGATTCCTCGAGGTTCCTACCAGAGGATAATGAGCATTATGTTATACCAATTCATTTTAAGCATGCATTTCTTTAACTCAGATAAGAAGCAATTGTGATCATTAATCTATTGATTCATAGTTTATTGCGATAATATATATGTGTTTATTAATCAATAAATGTGTTATAAGATATGTATAATATATGTATGTTGTTCATGTGTAGGTATTTTTCTATGAAGATATTTTGGACCTGAAATGGATATTTGTCATACATTATGATCCAAGATTAAGGCATGTATTTGACGATGCATTAGTGGATATTGAGCAAAACAATGATGTCCATCAAAATGAGAGAGAGGGATTAGAGAACATCGAAGAAATTAAAATCCATGATGATGTTGAAGATGGTTATGTTCAGGCACAAGAAGACAACAATCCAGAGTTAGTTGATGTTATGGAAGACAATAATATGGATGGTATAGAAAATGATGATCCAAATACATCTAGCAACAATCTAGATGGTCTACAGTCAAATTTCAATGATTATGAAGATGATGCAGGTCAAGATGAGGATGATAATAATATTAAATAATTGAAAGAACATATGAACATTGACAATGATAAAATGGATGACATTGTTGCAAACAATAATGTTAATGACCAAGACTTCTAAATTTTCAGAATGATTTGTAATCCGGTTTTTAAAATGTTGATTCTTATGGCCCAAACTTTCATGAAATGCTTCAGTATTATTTCCAACGATACAAAATACCTTTTTGCAATATCCTTAAAGTGTTCATTCTTTTCTATGAGTTGTTGGCAAAAAAAAACTAGGATTACTTGGATAAGAGTTAGCATGGTTAGTGGTCATTTATTGACAATTGTTAAAAAATATAATTAAATATATCGTATATGTAAATCAATGTAAATCCAGATGATTAGGCTAATTAATGTATCCAAATCTTGTTCATTAATTTATATTTTAAAACAAATTGAAATATTCCACTAAGCTTAAACCTAAGACCTTAACCTTTATACCATCTAAACCCTAACCCCTTGAAACATGGACGAACTTGAAGATTATGTGGGGAAATCAAACATCCTTGAGTCTTGAAACCCTCCCATACCATCAAGGCATGTGCCTAGTAAAACCATATCAAATTTCAATGCATACATGCACAATTTGGAGAAATTTCAATGTTGGCCTCATTCATTGCTAACCATGTAGGGTCGATGGATGTCATTAATCCCTTCACCCAATATAATCCCTAACCCATTAACAATTAAACCACTTGCATGTTGGACCCTATAAAATTATTTTGGGCTGTCTCAACTTAATAGAATCATGGTTTAATCATCTCGAAGAATGCCATAAGAAAAAGATAAATACATGGAAATTCACATCTTCATTAGGTTTCGCTGGAAAGATGGGTATGTCGGGTTTGATCTTTGTTGGTATGGATGGAGAAATTGGGTCATGATGAATATGATGATGACGATGATGGAAATGATGAAGAGAATGATGTCCCTAAGTCTCAAAACCCTCCCATATCATCAAGGCATGCACCTAGTCTAAACATGTAAAATTTCAACGCATACAGTCACATTTTGAAGAAATTTCAACATTGGCCCTGTTATCACATAGAATTGTAGGGGGTCAAAAACACTTTGTTTTTTTTTATTTGGAGTCACATGGTTTTATAAGTCTTAGGTTTTGAGTCTTCTTGTTGTGGTCATAACTTATATTTTTGTTTGAATAAGCAAAGTTTTGTTCATCTTTGGTTTAGAGTCTTTATGTCATGGAATTAATCATCATGAAAAGGTAAATAAGTCCCTATGAGTCACACTTTTGATCCTAAAATCATTATGATGCAGTGCCCCTACCTCAACAAGGTTTGCTGACCTCCTAGTCTCAGATCTTCACAAAACTGAGCTGGAATAACTCTTTGATTCCTTGCTAGGATCCTCAAAACAAATCCATAGTTCCCTTTTCTGAAACTCCGCCCGTGCGAATAAGCACCAGGCGTAAGATTCCTCCACGCGACCACTACCCATGACCACCAGCCTAACTAAAAGGCACTTCACAACTCATGGTGTAGTTCTCCTCCCTTCTTCTAAAGTCCTAACTCCTGACTTCATTCGCCTTAGATCAACAGTTTGAAGCTTCTCGTGCTCCAACGGTCTAGATCCACTCTCGTGAATCGGGACTTCACGTTTCACAATTATGGAGAGAAACACCCCCCTTCTTTCCAACTTTCGACTTCACGAACTCCGCTTGCCCCAGATCAACAGTCCACGCTCTCCGTGATCTGACTATCCCGATCCCTTCTTCGCAAGTCGCGAGTTCGCGTTTCGTGATTTTTGGAGAACAGTCTCGTCCTTCCTTCCAACCTCTGATTTCACGAATTCCGCTAGCCTCAAACCGACGATCACTGTCACTCCTCCTCTTGAGTTTACGAATTCTTCCGAATTAGAGGATTTTATAGGGAATCAAAGGCTCCGACCTTTGTTCCTCCCACGAGTCTGTCTCTTAGACCTCATCTACGTTTCTGGAAGGTGTTATCCCTTCTGAGCTTTCTCGCCTTCTACTCCTTTGACTCTTACAGAGTCCTTTTGAAACTTAGTTGAGTCTCGGATCTATGCACTCCTTGCAACAGATTCTTATGCAAGACTTGGTTCTTGTGGGTGACTGTGCATGCCTTGCAACAGTTTGCTTTTCACTGCTTGCAAAGGGGAAGTTTCGTGCTATCTCTTCTAAGCTTCGGAATCGAAACAGATCCTGTCAACTCACTCCTTGCATTCAGTGTGCACACCTTGCACTCACTCAACAAAAGAGAAACAATTGAAACTTATACTAACATTCGCGGTTTCATACATTCATAACGAAATTCATTCATTTATGAAAACACAATAATAGAGAATTGCAACTAGTAACAGTACTATGCATTTGGATCAATTTTCCTCTGTCATATTCAGTCAAAATTAAATGGCTACAACTAATATGAAAACAAGTGGACAAGTTG
>CBVK0100387261.1:0-11319 GCA_900067695.1 Picea abies | reverse complement strand
ATTCTCAGCATGTCTTCTATTACTCTGTTTACTCTCTCTGTCTGTCCATCAGACTCAGGATGATATGTTGTGCTAAAGTTCAGATTCGTCCCGAATTCTTTGAAAATTCCTTTCCAGAAATTTGAAGTGAATTTTGGGTCTCTATCAGACATAATTGTCTTAGGAATTCCATGCAATCATGCAACTTATTTTAGAAAGATATCAGCCACATCTGCTGCTTTGTGGGTGGTTTTCAGTGGAATAAAATGGGTGGCTTTGGTAAGCTTGTCCACCACCACCATGATTGAGTCATGTTGCTTGCTTGTTCTGGGCAATCCTGTGATAAAATCCATTGTTACCACGTCCCATTTCCATTCAGGAATAGGTAAAGGCTGCAGAAACCCTGCTGGGTGCCTATGCTCCACCTTAACCTTCTGGCACTCCATACATCTGGCGATGTATTCCACAATTTATTTTTTCAAAATTGGCCCAAAATAATGGCCCTTGACTGCTGCCACCGTCTTCTGATATCCAGGGTGTCCAGCATAAGCCGCGTTATGCAGCTCTTTTAGAATTGCTAGCTTCAATTCTCAGACATTGGGTACATAAAGCCTGCTTTTATACAGAAGTAAACCATCAGTTCCCAAAGTGTAACTTTCTTGGGTCTGTGGTCTCTCATGCTGTTGTAGCTTTGCTACAAGTCTTTTGTACTGCAAATCGGCATTTGCAGCTTCCAGAATTATGTCTTTAATCTCAGTCCTGTACATGCTAATGGTTGTAGCATGTAATTCATGCACTTTTCTGCTGAGTGCATCAACCACTTTATTGACTTTCCCTTTGATATGCCTGATATCAAAGTCATATTCGCACAAAAATTCCAACCATCTAATTTTCCTAGAATTTAGGGTTGGCTGATCAAATAAATACTTCAGACCATTGTGGTTTGTTCTTAATTCGAATTTCTTGCCCATGAGGTAATGTCTCCATTTCCTCAATGCATGGACAACTGCTGCCAGCTCTAAATCATGAGTGGCATAATTCTTTTCATGCTCTTTCAACTTTCGGGATTCATAACAAATTACAGATCCCTCTTGGCTGAGAACTCCTCCCAGCCCTTCCTTACACACATCCGTGCAGACTACATAATCCTTACTTGGATCAACAATCTTCAAGATTGGAGCACTAGTGAGAAGCTACTTTAATTGCTGGAAGCTGCTCTCACATTGTTCAGTCCACTGGAACTTCTTCTCCTTCCTTTGCAAGGAAGTGATAGCATGAGCTATCCTTGAAAATCCGGCTATGAACCTCCTATAATAACCTGCCAGACCCATAAAAGATCTAACTTCCACCACATTTCTTGGAGCTGGCCATTCTCGAATGGCCTGTACCTTTTCAGGATCCACAGCGATCCCTTCCTCTGATATAATGTGTCCCAAGTAATGGATCTTCTTTTGGTCAAATGAGCACTTGCTCAGTTTTGCGTACAACTGGTGTTCTCTCAACACCTGCAGCACCATTCTCAAGTGTTGCTCATGCTCTTCCTCTGTCTTGGAATACACCAAGATATTGTCCAAGAAGACTATGACAAACTTGTCCAGATAATTTCTGAACACTCCATTCATTAAGCACATAAAGACAGTAGGCGTGTTGGACAGTCCAAACGGCACCACTGTGAACTCGTAATGACCATACCTTGTTCTAAAGGCGGTCTTCCAAATGTCCTCATCCTTTATTCTCACTTGGTGATATCCAGATCTAAGATCTATTTTTGAGAATATTTTTGCATCCTTCAACGGATCAAAAATATCATCAATCCTTGGCAAATGATACTTGTTTTTTATAGTAACTTTATTCAACTGTCGAAAGTCAATGCACAGCCTCAACGTGCCATCTTTCTTCTTCACAAATAGGACTGGGGCTCCCCATGGTGACACGCTAGGACGAATGTAGTCTTTCTTTAATAGATCTTCGAGCTGGAATTGCAACTCTTTCAGCTCTGGCGTACTCATCCTATAAGGATCTTTCGAAATTGGAGCTTCTCCAGGCATTAGATTTATAGAAAAGTCAATGTCCCTCTTCAAAGGTAGTCCAGGAACCTCTTGAAACACGTCCTCAAATTCTTTGAGCACCCTCTGGTCTTCCAGATTTGAGACCACATTTTGGAATACCTCTTCCACCCGAGCTGCAAATAATTGACAGCCTTTCCGGTAACATTTCTTCAGCTGCATAGCTGAGATTTCCCTCACAGCCATGGCTCTGGGAATCCCTTATATTGTTACCTAATTTTCCTCTTCGTCCAGACATGTGAACCTCTTGTTATGATAATCCAAAAGGGCATGGTGTTGGTCCAACCAGTCCATCCCAATTAAGCAATCATATGAGCCTAAAGGCAGGATGTTCAATTCATCCTTAGTGCTCATTCCTTTCATGTCCACCGAACAGGACTTAACCAATTCAGTGACCTTCCTCTTGGTCCCTGTGGCCAACTACACTAACCAAGACCTCTCATTTTTGCTCCTTGTTAGATGCAAACTTTCCACCACTCTAGGATCTACATAACTATGGCGAGCCCCTGAATCAATTAAAATAACAAGGGGTCAGTTGTTAATCATAACTTCCACTTCAATCATGTGCGATTGAAATTTTTCTTTCTTGTTGTCCAGGGCTGCATAGATCCTCGGCATTCTGCTTCCCATATCCTCCACTGTTTCAGCTTGCTGAATAGTATGTACAATTCTCGCCTTACCATTTTTATGGGGACAATCTCAGTACTTGTGGTTTCCTTGACAACCCCAACACTGAATGGGCATCATTCTTTGTCTTTGTGCACCCTCTTTAGTCCTTCTTGGCTCTCTAAATGATGGCTGTCCCTGATGACTATTTTGGAAAAAGGAAGGCTTGTCTCCCTTCTGCCTCTGTTCTTTCTTAAACCTCTTCTGGTCATCCCAAGCCTTCCGAAAGGTAGGCTTTTCTCTTTGGTGTTCGTATAAGCATTTCGCCCTTCTCATCATTTCTTACATAGTCTTAGGATCATCATATTGAATTTTGTCACCAATAGAAGGTGGCAGTCCACTTAGATACCTCTGAATTTTAACAACCTCATCTTTGATAAATGGAACATACTTCAGCAGTTCCAGAAAACTTCGTTCATACTCATCCATGTTCATACTGCCCAACTTGAGTTCGAAAAACTCCTTCATCTTTCTGTCATAGTATCTTTTAGTCAGGTATTTCTTCTCGAAATACCTCTTAAATTCCTTCAAAGTGACCTCTTTCTCTCTAATGTGTTGCACTTGTAAAAACTGATCCCACCACATGGATGCTTTCCCTTTCAGTTGGTACATTTCAATTCTTCCTTCTGCATGGGCAGAATAATTCTACAGTTGGAAGTATTTCTTCATGCCAAGCAACCAGGTCTTGGCATCTTCCTCCTTCTTATGTTCTCCATCAAATGTTGGAGGTTTAATCTTGTTCATCTCTCCTTTCAATTCCTCTCTTCCAGATTTTCAATGTTTTCTGGTAGGGGATGGGCTTGAACTACTGTGTGTCTTACTGTCAAAACGTCTTTGGGAGCGACTAAGATGTCGACTCCCACTCCTCGACCTACCTCTTCTCCTATGGGTTCTGCGACTCTCTGTCATACTTGAGTTTCTTTCTTTCTCGAGTTTCTTCTCTATTCTTTCCAAGCTCTTCAACATCTTTAAATTGAATTCACCCTATCGATCTCGTATTTTCATGAGCTTTCGGCTATCAGCTAGGCAAGCCTGAGCATCTTCCTGCAATCTTTCTATGAGTTGCATCATATGTTCTTCCTTATCCATATATTTTTCGTCCCCATTGGAGTTCGATCCCTCCACTCCCATATTGACATCCTTTCCTTCCCGTTCGTCTTCCATTTCATGGGTAATCTGCACTCTTCCCCACTCCATACTCGGCGTTGATTAATTGGAGTTCTGGCCTTCGTTGAACTCTACACACGCACTATGCAATTGAATTCAAAATTTGTCAGGCCATTAAACTTTATGAACAATCCACAACATTTACAAGCCAGTCCGAACAAAATAAAAGACATTTCGTTTTAATTAGGTTTCTTGAACTGGAAGTATTATGTATTTCTTCCATTTCCTTGCATTTGAGGCAATTTCCAAACAGTTCTGGCACTCATCAGTCCTCTGTAATCTAATATGCAGACGACTCAAATTTGTCGAGCCTTCGTCTTTTGACAATTCTTCATCATTCATAAACAATCCGATTTATGAAAATGTTTTCAATTTCATGAATTTTCGGAGCTCTGCTCAGCTCTACAATTTTCTGGGACTTCGGAACTTCAGAATCTCGGTCCACGGAGATCCGACAGTTAAAAATACGAAATCCAAGTCACCCTTTTCACAAATCGTGATCTCGCGAGTTCGTGAGTCGAAAACCTTTGACTCATTCTTCTAAATGCCGATACCCGAGATGCGACAAGGGTATGGCTCTTTTCTTTGTAAGTGGCCTCTCCACATGTAACCGTAGGCTAGGCTTAAATGTCAGTGCCTCTCGCAACTTGCACCTTCGTGGGTGTGTAATTCAAACTCTTGTGCCTCCCGTTGTGATCTTTCGAGATGCAATAGGTCAACGTTGAGCTGACTCCTCCCTCGACAGACTTCTGCTACTCGAAACCTCGCAACCTCGCCGGTTGAACCGTTGAGCTTTCACCCTCCTATTCCACGAACTCCCGAGATGAGAGAATTCAACGGAGTGTCGACTCCTATCTCAAGAAAACACATGTCCACCCGTCGACTATGCGGGTCCCACCTTATGCTCTGCCATGCAACTACATGAACCTCGTCTCTCGGCACTTCGCGACTCACGAATCCTAATGCCACTACTTCGGGACTTTTCGCAGCGAGATCTCGAGGTTTCGTACCACCTGTATTCCACTCACCGGCCTCACTATAGCCCACACTGTCCTCCAACTGTCGGGGTATCGCTTCTCGCAACTTGCGACCCCCGTGGCCAAATTCTCGAGTCTTTTCTCGCGAGGCTCCGATACACGATCCCACGTGTAGATCCAACGATCCTCCCATGATCCAAATCCAATGGCTATTTTCCTTCTCGCTTCTCGCGTCCTCGTGACTTGGAGTACCCAATATTTGGTCTCTCACCCTACGAACTCCTGAGTTTGCGAGATCTCTCGATCTCTGCCACTTGTCCTTCTCAGATGGATGGCTCTGATCGTTCTCGGGACTTCCACCATGAAAATTCCCAATTTCATGTCATTGTGACTCCCGATTTCATGAATGTCGATATCCCGATTTCCCGAAATGGAAAATCTCACGACACGTGTCCTCCATCTTTCGGACGGTTTAGATCTATTTCGGAGTTTTCACCCCTAGTTTCTGAGGTTTAACCTTCAAACACCCCCCCCAGCAGATCCAACGGCTGTCAGGTTTTTCGACTGAGGTCTGACGGCTTAGACCGTTCCTACCCAAATCGAGATTTCGCATAGTGCAATTTCCACACTCCTGTGCCATTTCCAAAGGAATTTTAATCCTTACGCACATTTTTTTTTTCCAGATCTGACGGACATGAGGGCTCGCCTTCCCTCCAGAACAGATCCTAAGGTTCTAACACCATTGGTGTAGAAACCTTCCTCCTAGTGGTCGTAGACCACACCAGCCTGCAGTTTCATAGCACCGCTATACTTCCTAAGTTCTTAATAAAAACTCGTCAAGTGTCTCCTTGACGCTTCGGAGAAAACCAGGGTCCGAAATTGGTCCTCCCGACTCAATTTCCCCTCGCATTCTTAGTCCAAAGACTGCTCCACTGGCCCATCTAGGCTCTGTGTCGAAACCTTCGCTCTGATACCATCTTGTAGTGTACCTTTTGCTAGGCCAAGGCTTATAACGCACAATATAACAATCGGTATACAGTTACGTTTGATTTACATAACACATACAGTCCAGTATATATATATATATACTCCACATGCATTTAAACAATTAAACACACTCAACACAAAGTATTCATATGAATTATTGCCATAATTAACAATCACTTGCACTTCATACTAATTCATATACACAGCGGAAAACATGATAATATATACAACACAGTCATGCCAAAATGTGATAAGAACATAGTTAAACACTTATCTTGTAACAGTGGTGAAATCCACCAACCAAGTGCAGGCCTTCCACGAACCTCCCAACCTTAGACCACATTGTTCATCAACTCAACAGTGGGTCACCCCCGATCTGGGACCGAGCTCCACCCCAAGGCAAGGAATCCTAACTAGGCTGAGGTTACAGGGAAAACCACACTTAGAATCTGGAAGGATTCTTCCCAGGATGTCATCTTACGCCCACTACTCCCAGACTCTCATTCCCCACATGTTTGTTCCGCCCGGGAGTATACACCTTCACAAGCACAGTCCATCGGTGCTAACCTCCCTCTCTGGGCCTTGGCAACAGGCCAGATCAGGAAGTCTCAGAGCCTAAAGCTGGTGCTGGACACTCTCTGGAAGAAACCTCTCCCAACAACATCCACCTCCCTCACTTAGAGAGAAGTCACACACAGGCTCAATTACCACCTGCACTGGCCAACAATTCACGTGCAGTCCCTCTTTGTCTGATCACACAGTCAACCGGGAATACAGACTCAAACCTCTCGAAACAAGCTCAGCAATGGCAACTAGATCTCACGGTGTTGATTTCCAGAATTGCTTCAGAAACAATTTCTATAGGGAACTCCCCAGACTCCCTCCTCCGGAAGAATGGTTGTTTTCCTTCCCCCCTACCTAGGATAGACTCACCCTCAGGTGTCGGGAATAAGTGACAGACAATCCACGCAAGGTCACGCAGGTTCGGACAGTTCAGACTGGGGATGTACCAGCTTTCCCAGACAAAACACAGATACACGCCTTTTTGGGTTCAGAGGATGTACGAGGGTTTTTCTGCAAGATTCAAACCCCTTCATCCTTGGCAGTCCATGAGTCCCACGGAGGAGGAAACCCCCAACATGGCTCATCTCGGCCTTTTATTGCATGGTCAGGGTTGACACTTGTCACCCATGCGGCTACATGCGTTCCTGCAATGTGCGTGCCTCCCGCCATCTAGAAATCACATGTCCTTCCAAAAGGACTTAGGTTAAAACATATAATGCACTTCTCTTTTGGAATAATATTAAAATATTATTTCCAAGGCTTAAGCCCCCTAGGCTCAACACTTAGCCCCTTTTCCCACCTTCAGCCCCCCTAACTCCTTGCCCATTTAGTGGATGCTCAGTCCCCCTTCACTCATTCATCGTGGTCGGTCACTCATTCATCATGGTCGGTCTGCACATGGCGGTGTTTATATTTTATTAATCATTCTTTATACATACAAGTACAACAGCAGGCTCCTAGCCCTCAACACTTAGGCTCTCTGGCCCGACAGACACATAAGCCTACCAGCTTATACAAAACTTGGCTCACCAGCCTATAAAACATAATTACAATTTCTTTTAAAGCATGTTTTACAATGGGGTTCGGCCTTGGGAACACTACACTTTGTGTAACTAAGAATGCTTCAAATAAAGAATGAGTCATACCATGAAATTTGGTGAATATAATTGAACCACTTATCCAATGGACAAACACTTGGAAATTGAGTCAATATGTTGTGAGTCTTCATCTTCAAGCTACTGTTGCGTTGATAAGTTAGTTCAAAATTCATATTTGCGTTGATAAGTTAGTTAAAAATTCATATTTGTTCTTTAATATATACTCAAGAACATAAAACTATATAATTGTTAAAATTTTAGTTTAAACTTGTAATAATAGTAAGTAATGACCAAAATTATCGCACAAGCACATGAGTGATTCGTGCATAGGGATTTGTTAAGCTTTTTGGCGGAGTTGGGAAGTGTGATTTGTATGACCAGACCAGGATTTATATGAAATAGTTTCAACCATAAAACAACCCAAAGTATTATAAAGGAACGATATTAATGCATCAGGGCTAAAATCATCCGTACGGGTTACTCGTGTCAATTCTGAGAGAATGAAAAGGTCACAAGTAGAAAATGTAACATTAAGAGGTTTCATGCCCACAAAATCACAAGTAGAAAATCCCCAAAGATGGCAGCTCGTGAAGGGTGCATTCGCAGAGAAATGAATTTAAAATGTCAAAAATTGAAAATTAATTATATTATAGTGAAATAAGAAAAGTTAAAATAATTTGTAAATTAGATTTTATTAAAAGCATTAATTACTTGTTTCATTCCGAAGCCATTCTGCATATCATTCTGTCTCACCTATCTATCTGCGACCTCTTGAGAGCTCGGCAAACTTGCGTCTCTTGGCACCGTATTGTTTCCTCTTGCAACAGTTATACGACAGGAGAAGCCAGGAATCATGGATTTTTCTCACCGGTGATCCCCAGAATCCCCACGATTTTTGCCTCTTCAAAGCCAACTCTAACAGCGGATCTGACTAAATGTTGGCTTCTCCAGGGAGCCGACGGCCTTATGCTTTTCGTAATGGAAAATGGTGGGTGCTAATGCCTTAATAAGACGCGTCCGACTGCTGCCCGATACAAAGGTCAGTCCTTTAGCGGAACTATAAACAAGAGCATGTACCGGTGATCTCAGTTCTCCCCGCGCCTTGGGCTCCAGTCCGCGCCTTGGGCTCCAGTCCTGTAGCGGAACTATAAACAAGAGCATGTACCTATGGACACCACACCATCACTTTAAATGTTTTACTAGTGGCGTCGACAACTATGTTGATGGACAAGGACGACTGCACACACGTAGGTGTGGAGTTGCTCTCCCATAGTTTTTTCCTCAAACACGATTGGAGCCCAAGGCCCGGGCTTACCTTTGTATCGAGCAGCAGTCGGAAGTATCTTGTTAAGACATTAGCAGCCAACATTATTCCTTCTCTGCTTACGAAAACATAAGACCGTCGGCAGCTGCCTGGAGAAGAAAACATTTATTCGGATCCGCCTGATACCTAGCCTGGAAAAAATGCCACTTTGTAGAGTTGTTGTTGAAGAGGCAATAGTCGAGTGGATTCTGGGGATCACTGGTGAGAGCAATCCGTGATTCCTGGTTTCTCCCGTCGAGTTGCAGGACGAAACGATGCGGTGCCAAGCGACACAAGATAGCCGAGCTCTGAGATAGATAGGCGAGACAGAATGTCATGCAGAATGGCTTCTTGATAGCGTTATAGATTTGCCTCTCATCGGATTGACGCGCCGCTTCTTGACAGCGTTATAGATTTGCCTCTCATCGGATTGAGATGGTACTTCTTCCGTTCTTCCCACATTCTTAGACCCGTCATCATAAATCTCCGTGTCGGTTCTCATCATTCAGATTCAAAAGATATTGAAAGGCGTAACCCTTAGCAAAAGAAGCGATACAATGAATCACGAGCCAAAACTATGAATCAAACGAAACTATGAATCACCAGCCAAAACTATCACTTTATTTATACACCCTAGTCACAGGTTTAGGATCAAGACATTGGCATTAAAATAAGTTAGATAGGGAATAATACCACGGTCAATCCCACTTCCCGAATTCTAGATGGTGTATTATAATTTATATCTTTTAATCAGTTTTTATTCGATGGTTTTTGTGGGGTAAAGGTTCTTTTTGGTTTGTTAGTTGGTTGGTGATGTGTAGGATTAGTTTGGGGTTGAGAAACTATGAAATATCTAAATCTATTAAATTATTGGGGGATTGTTTCTAGCATGAGTTATACCGATTTTTATGTGAATTTTACTCTTAAGTGTCTTAACTAATTTTAAGATATTGGGAGGACTATGTCGCGTTGGAGTAGGTTGTTCAGGTCATTCACATCCAGTTAGACAATTTATCATCCTAGATAGTTACCAATATGCAGTTATTAATTGAACAGAAGCACAAGCAAGGATGGATCGTGTAACACCGTGTTTCCCCCAAATTTGTAATTATTCCTAATATAGGAATTACCATGCTAAAATGTGAATGGACCTTATGAAGAAGGTCGATGAATGTAATAACATTACGAATTTATATTGCAGGACTGCTGAGAGGGGATGTGCTGAAAAAGAGACCACGATGGCTGTGGAAGGCACCTGGCAAGGTGCCATTAACTTCCACCGAGAATTAATACCGTATTTGGACTTCACTGGCCTCGAGAACCAAAAGCGGCTCATTGACCCCGAATTAAATGTCTCACAGGCTGGTAGGTAGATGGCTTAATGAGGGATGGGAGGTGAACCGCCCATCCGTAAAGCCTTCAGGCCTGACCAGTGCGAGGGTAATCGCGCCACACGCAAATTCGTAAGAGGATAAGGTGTGGGGAAGAAGCGATTAGAGGGGGGGGATGATGCAAGGGGAGAGATCTAGCGATATGCAGAGTGAGTGATAGCAAAGAGGAAGGAGAGTAACCTTCGCTTCTGGTCACTGGCAGACAGAGATGTAGTCTCACAGCATCGTGGTCTCAACTCGGGGGTGGCCAGTGGTAAATCCGCTGGGAGTCGCTGAGCCTACGGTTGGGTGGAAACAAGCACCCCTCTCAGCAGTTGCATAACCCCTGGTGTTACTTTCTAATAAGTGTTTTGCCTTTGGCATATTGAAATATATGTATTCTGACATTTATGATCATAAGTTGTGAAACTATGAATGATTTCATTATAAAGATGTCTGTATGGTGTCTTGATCAGTACTGATAGTTGTATGTTTAGGTGGAAAGACTATGTATGGCTTATGTTCTCTTAAATCGTTGTTTATATGTATACTGATCTAATTCAGACTTCATGTCTGGTCCTCGAGGGAAAGATACCCTTATCTGCCTCAGATAGTACCCTGGGTGAACCTCCCCATAGAGATACCCCTCTTGGAAAATCCATCAAGAACCTGGAAGGAGGACGTGAAGGCGCAAGGCCTTAAGAAATCCCTGATAATTATCAAATCGACGGACGAGATTTCGTCGGGAGATCTTTGGTCACTCATGACCGTCATATCGGAAGAAGAAGATGGAGTGTTGAGTACCTTAACCTTGACAGGTATTGATCGATGGACGAGATTACTTCGAGAAATCTACATTCACACATGGTCGTTAGATTGGTAGGAGAAAGTAGGGTGTTAAATGCCTTACCACTTGGTTTCTCTGTGTCTTCGTGGGTAGCAAAGAAATCTAGATAGTAGATCCCCAAGGTCCATGAGAACATCCGGACTGTTTATTTTCCACGTCCAGGAAGTCATGGCGGAGCCCACAAGTTAGGAACCTATTTGAGCCATCAAATCTCGGTTGAAAAACCCGACAGTCATTGGATCTGTCAGGAGATACCCGAGGGTTAAAACCCCAATGAATAGGGGCGAAACCCCCAA
>CBVK0100387255.1:0-19614 GCA_900067695.1 Picea abies | reverse complement strand
CCCCCCCCAAAAAAAAAAAAGGGTGCCACTAGCGGCACCATGTTTTGAAATGAGGGTAAAAAAAATCACTAAATGTGACCTCCAAGAAAATGAGAACTCTATAAGGTTCTCATCAAATTGGTGACTTTGTTAATGAACGCTCGCTGGCAGTGGAGTAAGGTCTGTGGTATCAAGGTGACTCTGTCTAAGGTATAGACACTTGTGGGCAGTGGAGCAACATCAAAGGGGTATGATAAGCATGGCTATATTAATATTTATCTTTAAAACCCCAATTATAAATATGCCCTAAGAGGATAACTTTAGTCCTAGACATTGAGTCATGCTACAAAATAAATAAACCCCATTGGTTAATGGTTTTACTTTGAAAATTAGATTTGTCCGAATTTGATTATAAAGGTCGAATTTAGAGAAAGTCAAGTTATGAGAAAAGAGGAAATCCTTAATTATTATTATGTCCAAACTTATTGTGCAACATTATATAGTAAAAATGTATCACTTAGTGTGTTCAATATATCACATCGACAAACATGTTTTTAATCTTGATCATGATAATTTGATTTAACAAATCTCCAAGCTTATTAGTCCCAATGTAAATTATTTCACCATGACCTTCAATTGGATATTTTGCTTTTACCTCTTTCAATGTTGCATGCATGTAAATATTCCTTAAGTTTCTTCTTTAAATTTCAATTATAATAGGTCATGCTAACTAATAGGGAAATTTTAATAGCAATACTTAGTCTATTGTTGCAAATTATATAAATGACATAAAATAGCATTTAAACAACAACTAACAAGAAAGATCAAAACCAATATATTAATATTTGCCAACATCTGCTTTTCATTAAGCAATTCAAACATAAAACAAGCATGACAAGTACATGACAAAAGATTAAAGTATTAGAAGAAAAAACTTCAATCACTCAAATAAACTATGCCCTTTGTTGAGTAATCGTTGGCCTTTGTCTAACAAGTAGGGTGCTTTTCCTTGCATATTTCACTTTTGATGTCAACCACGTCTTTTCTCTTAAGATCAAACTTCTTTTAAATTACCATGTTGAAGTCAACTTTGGGTTTGTAAGTTGATCCTTGAGCCTCTTCCTCATTCAGAAATAGGGACTCAATTTTACTATCATAATTTTGGGGTCATCTTTGTTTTCTCTTGATCACTTCATGGCTGGAAGGAGCCTCGTTCTTTAAAATGGGAATATTAGCTTTGAAGGCAACATGTGCAGGTGTTGGCTCATTCTTTACCACATCATGTATCTCAAAATCCCAGTCTTCTGGGCCTGTAATCTCCATGCACCATGTATAATCAGCATGATTGATAGCCATTGCTAATTTGCTTTCAAAAGCAAGTTAAATCCTTTGAATAAAGAGATAAAGGGTGTGAAAACATGATAAAACAATCATTTGTTAAAGGATTTTAGACTAGAATCTCATTATGAAATAAATCTTTATCCAATATTAAAGTGCTATGAAGAAAGATCCACCTCAGTTCAATAATCCTTGGCATTAAATGACAATTAATTGGTTGATAACTATCTTGACATTTGTAGAGTGGAAGAAGGATGATGGGTTGTCACATGCAGATGGTTTGTTGAAGACTCCATTGTCGAGTGTCGAATATAGTGGAGGCATTATGGAGTAGTGTTGTACATTATAATCTAAAATTCATTTTTCATAATGTTTTATAAAGGAAAAAGAATAGACAAATAAGGAGAGGACATGTGTTTTCAATGAGAGCAAACAAAGTCATCCTTGACCAATCACCATGCAACAAGTGGTGTGGCAGAAAGGCTAAGAGTTGCCTATTCATACACGTTTTAAAAATTGGGTAAGGATGTTTTTTAAGTGATTTGATGTTAGCCCAAATTTGACGGTGGATATAGGATCTTGATCAACGGTCCCTATTGATTACAAAGCATGGAAGTATATGTTTTTAACACACCTTATGGCCTCTACAAACCGGAATCCACTTTCATCCATGTGGTTGCTTCCTAGAAATTGTGGAGGCAAACTAAACAATGATAAAATTGCTTTCATTTCCTCCTCATACCACTTATTTGAATTTTAAAAAGCTCCACAACATTTAATGCATCATATTCTAGGTCAAATAAGCTCGAGTTAAAAAATGGCAAGTCTCTGATTGGCATGGGTAATTCATAATATATTTCCAATGCCAACAAAAGATGGTCATATTACAAGCATAACTGCATGGGTAAACCTAAAATTCACCTGTGGAAGAGATTGATAGTTAAAAGCCGCAGAAAATTTAAACTAGAAACAAGATTTCCAAATTTCTAGACAAACGACTATGATCGTTCCCTTTGCAGTCAATTATATTCTCGTCTCTTTCTTTAAAAATGAAAAAGGAAAAAAAAACCTCAATTGACTGCAATCATGGCTCCTAAGAGGAAACCTGCCACCTTTGTTCAACCCATTACGTAGAACCTCTATTATGACCACCTAATTGACCGAGATGGAGACATCCTTAAACCATGACTTACCAGGAAAACTTCTCATGACATCTACCAAGCTGCGTATAGATGATTATGGGATGCTTGTGACAATTTTCCCACTTGGGAATGTGGCCTTGCTAAGGAAATTGTTTCAATTACCTGTCATTTTTCCTGAATTTATTTCAATGTGTGCAAATCTCTATAACTTGATTCAGAGAGTTGTAATGTCTTATGACAGTTCCCTGGTGATTTTTTTGGTTAGCTCAAATGTTATTTCTAAGATGTTATTGTTTCCAGATAATTAAACACTCATAAACGAGGAAACCCTATTTGTAGATTTCAATTCCTTATATGTAGAACAAAATGATATTTACCAATGACACTTTTACCATAAGGAGTAGATATTCACAAAATGAACTTGCTCTTTCAGACAAAAATATTTTCAGACTTGTCCCAAGAAATCATTGCAATGAATTATTTAATATTGGGATATGGGGATGATGGCACAATTGATGAACTGATTCTAAGGTTGATTAATAAGATTGCATAGGCAAAAAGATTTAATTATTCCAAGTATTTATTTGATTCCAAACATGGTCAATTGGTCAAATTCCCTTCTTTGAAGTGTTTTAGGTACTAATCTTATTTGATATATTTCATGCTATATTTTTCAATTTTCTCATTTTGAGCATTTGAGATTCAATAAATTTGATCAACAAGGTAACCCCCTTCTTGTTATAGAGTGGACACAAATTGTCAAAAATCAAGGTCATAAATATGGTTTTAAAATCTTTGCAGACTAATTTACTTATACTCTTTATATGGTGTTCACAATGAACGTCTACCTAGGTTTTTTGAAAAAATGCAAGCAATCACTTCAGTTGAGTTCTGATTCCAGGGTAAGTGATTGGTACCTTTTTTAATAATGCATTTTCCTCGAAATTTATGGTTCAGAGCTTAAACCATATTTACCAGTAGTTTTTATACCTCTATCTATCATCCCAAAATTCATAAAGGGCCTATTGATGTCATCCTGCCATAATTACATGTCATTGCCCCAAAATCATTGATTTTGAGTGTAGTCGCTCCTCGTCTTCATGCAAGATGTGACTGGTCGCTTCTTGTCTTCTTTCAACATGTGACCGGTCACTTCTTGTCTTCTTTCAATATGCAATTGGTCACTTGTTTCCCTTGTGTAACAAGTGATCGCCTCTTTAACCTTCTAGATTTGAGGAGTTGTGAGGAGATTAGAATGAGATAGGCTAGCCATGATACATCATGAGTTCTGGAACTTGTGCATGACCTATTGTTCATCAAGTTCCAATATCTGAACCTATATCTAGAACCTCCTCCATTACTCCACAAAAGTAGGCCAAATCAAGGGGTATGGGAACACAATTCAGGATAGGCTTATGTTGTCGAAATATAACAAGAGAGAGACTTTTTCCTTCAGAGTTCATTGTCAGTTCATCCATATTTGAGAGAGGGACAAGGAAGGTCTCAAGGAGCCAAAAAAGTGCCTCAATTTTCTCAAGGTATCACATTGTGTTGTTGTACTTTTCCTTCATTATTTATATAGATCTATGGATTTTCCCCTCCAATGGTTGTGAATTATTGTTATTCTTTTGCATTCATAAGTAGATCTGCTTTTACTTGAGCAATGTATATTAGATCTAATTGTTATTTATATTCTTTCATGCCAAATGAGTTTCAGGAAGGTTTGTTTGTCACTTGTGTGCAGGTAATTGAGTGTTGGAGTTGGGATTCGATTCTTGGGATTGCATCAATTGGAATCATACAAGGATGAACATTGTAATAAGGTAAGGCCTATCCTCCTATCCTCATTAGCATGCATTGAATGAAAAAATTATATCTAGAGTGTAAAATCCATAGAGATATATCCACAATCTATCTCTAATCTCTTTCATATCAGTGAGAGGTCTCACCTATTCGTAGGAGAGATTACTCTACGACAGAATTGGTGACTCCACTTGGGAGAGCCTATCTTTCCTTCCCTAGTTTGATAAGTTCCCCTGGTTATTTTTCATTTCAGAAAGTTTCTGGCAGCTTAATGTTGTCTGTTATTTTTGTTTGGTTGCCTGAAACCTCGAGATCTCTCGGGTCTAGGCTAAATCTGTTGAGTTTTCTCTTTTTGTCCCACGGTTGCTTCTGTTTGCATAAAATATGCAACCAGTGGCACGTTTCTCACTTGCAAGGTGTGATCGTCAGGCAAGTGGTTGCTTGTTGCACACTATCATCTCACGACCACCTCATATAGGGTGTCTTTTAGAAATTTGCTCAGTTTACTCTCAGATCTGGCTGTGTATTTTTCTAGGGAGGTTGTAGGTGGTTTGTCATTGATCCTTAGATTCCTAGATAGGCGTATCTCCTTCCTTTTTCTTTGTCAAACAGATTTAGGAGCCTCATATTGAGTTCATCCTTCATTGCATAGTTTGCATGAGTTAGCTTGGTGAGTAGTGACCTGGGCATTTTTCTTGTGATTGTTTATTGTAGATCTAGATGTGTAGTCTGCTCTTGTTTTCATCTATAGCTTTCATTTAAAAATCAAAAGGAACTTGCATTACATAGTCATCTTCGTTCAAATTTTTGGATATGCTTCAAGTATTGACATTGGCATGCAAATAGTAACCATTTCCATTTTCATACAACCCTTTTTTTAAGTTTTGTCTGATTATGTCATGCACTTTTGATTTCATTATCTTTATTAGTGAAAACAACAAAAAAACTGCATCTTGTAATCACATAGGGTTGAGTTTTTGGGTAACCCCTTAAGTTACACACACAAAAAAAAGGTGGCTCCATGTCACAAAGTTTAGTTTTTTGTCATGTCTAGTCATAAATGTCATGGTATATCTCAATGCCATAAATACAATCAGGTTTGGTCAACTATGTGACTATGACATTTGACTCGAACCTCATAAAAGCATAATATATGTCAAAATATGAAAATCTAAAATGGCGGGGCACTATAATGTATGTGAGATTGATCTGTGAAGATCCTCTTTGATTATCCTATTCTCATTTGCTATGCTTCTTGTTCTTCTTTATATGTGATTAAACTCACTCCCATGTGTGTTCTTGTTGTCTAAGCTCATTCCCCTATGCTTGTTCTCTACACACAAATGGATGGAAGGAAAATTGAATTAGGGGAAAAATAAACTTTATAATAAACACGTATGTTTAACTTTTTAATAATTCCATAATTCAGTAACAATGCCTTAACCACCACTTAACTATTGAAAATAGTATTATTAAGAAAACAGGATATCCAATGCATTTGAACTACATTATTGACAATATCGCTATAGTCCTTTTGACAATACTTCGAAAAACTTGGGAGTTCCACTAGTTAACTAAGCTTCCAAAGTACTATTCATCGTTAAGGAGAAAACTCCACATGAACTTGGGATAATGAATAATTCTATGTATGAATAATTTGAGGAATTTATAGTTAGGGTTGGATCCTTCATGAGGTTATAATGAATTGGACTATTATATGTATAGTATGTTGATAAATATTGTTTATTTGAAGTTGAATTTAGGCTTGTTTTAAGTAATTATATAGGAATTTTGTTATGAATCAAACTCCGAAATAGTTAATGAATAATAATCCACTTTGAGGAGGAAACCTCTGTTTACAGTATATCCAAAACAGAAGACAAGATGACTATATAAATGAATTTCTTTTATTATAAATATGAGATAAAGTGAGCATGATGTAACCTACCACTAAGACGACCTAACCATAATTAATACACTAATAATAAATGAGTGTTAGGGCCTTAACATAGACCCTCTCTTTAAAAAAGCTCTGCTCTCAAAGCTTGTAATTGAGGGTGTTTCTTCATGAATTACTCATTTTCCCATGTAGCTTCTTTTGGAGGCATATTCCTCCACTTGATTAGGTGCTGCATAATGGTTCTATTATAAAGAGATATAGAATGTCGATCTATAAATTTTTATGTTTCAAGAATCAACTTCCCTTCTTGCATCAATACTGCTCCAATTCCTTATCTTGATGCATCGCATTCAACTATAAATATTTGACCAAAATCAGGTGTTGCCAGTACTAGTGTAGAAGACATGGCATCTTTTAAGAGTGAGAATAACAAGGTAGCCTCTTGCTTCCAAAAAAATGAATCTCCTTTATTATAAATAGGAGATAAAGTGAGCATGATGTAGCCTACCACTAAACCAACCTAACCATAACTAATAAACTAAGAATAAATGAGTTTTAGGGCCTTGACAAATTTTAACATTACTATGTCTATGACAATCATGTAGTAGTGGAATAACGTTGGCAAGGCAGTACAAATGGGCTATACATGGAGTGTTGTTGTTATTGACATTGCTATGTGTATGAAAACCATGTAGCATCAATATAATATTGACAAAGTGGTACACATGGGCTCTACATGGATTGTTTCAATTGTTTTAAGTGATGTTCGCGAACCAATGACTTGTATGTGGATTTGTCATATAACTTTTCTTCTATGCCACTATTTGATGGGGTCGAGAATAATGAAACATGCACACATCTCACTCATCCAGGATGGAAGTATATCATAAATGTGTTGAGTGAAAGATATGGAGTGGTCAGATATGGGCGAACCTAAGTCCACTATCAAATTGGACAATTTTAGGGTCGTTTGAAGTTAGGAGATTGACAAAATTGAAAGTTGACGAGATAAATTCATGCATGGAAACTGTCTAGATTTGAGTGTCTGAGATTTAAAGCTATCTATCTCTCTATGGAATGGCCTCTTCTTGCAAGGAAAATTCCAATACAAAGGTAGGAGGGGGTGAAATTGATTGTATGTAATTTAGTTATTGCAACTTAGGCACAATCAATGGGTATTCCTTAAATGAATTGTGCACCATATACAAGTCACTAGGGAGGATGTCCTATTGTTGAATGAACAAAACTATAAGGAAAGTGAGAAACAAGCGACACCATTAGAGTCTAAACTGAGAATGGTGTATACTCCCTCACACTTGAATATGATTGTTAAGATATTTTAGATAATCTTCACGTGTGGCAATGTGTTAATCCACTATGTGGGTAGTTGAGGCACTTTATGGGCCAACTTGTGGGTAGTTGAGGGTTGTTACACCCATGATTATACTTTATTATATTTAATTGTATTTTAGGGTAAGGTTAGCCTAGTCTTCTCCTCAAGGATAGTGCCTTGATCCTAGTAGAGTGGTATAAATACACCTCCTCCCCCATATGTAAGATCATCTCATTCAAGTTAATTGATTCATTCTTTTGCCTAAGGGAACCTATACTTGTGTTGCACACTCGATTGGAATATTATGTGTCCATCATTAAGGTGTTGTTATACTTTAGCTTGTTGATCTTACTGTATTAGTGTTTGTTGGAGAATTCACCATAGATCATATAGCTCATGATTTCGAACATGGTATCAAAGCTAGTGTGAATTTGTGTTCCTCTGTCCATCACTCTTTGGGGATTTTTTTTTCTAAATTAAAAATTAGGATTTCAACGTTGTTTCAAGGCTGTTATAGGTTTGACATTAGGGTTTTCAATGCCTTATTTTTTGCATAGCGACTAGTTTTTAGGGTTTTTTTTATCATTGTTTTCACCAATGCACCCCTACGTAGCATTTTTTCTTGGTTTTTGGCAAATTTAAGGAAGTTGTTTTGGTTTTGACCCCTCCCTAAGGGAAGCACGCTCTTTTTTCTCCTCATTTCAGACACAAGTTGCTACAAATATACATTGGTATTGTGACATCCATGGATGGAAAATGGATTTTTCTTCGACTCAATGGGACTAACTATCATGCATGGGATGTTTAGATTGTAGCTCTATTTCATAGTAAAGGTTTATGGATGTATTTGGAGAAGCCACTTCTGGTTGTAGTGGTAAAGGTAAAACAACCCTAAATATATTGATATTGTTCATAATAGCCTCCCTCTTGCATTCAAATTTTTTATAGTCATTTTTTATAGCATTCCTCTTTTTATCCAAACCCAATGTCCTCTACTGTGGAAGGTGTATTTGTAATCATACTCGACATCAAGTCATCTTGAGAAACTTGGGTGAACTACCTCCTCGAGAGGATGCCCATACTAAGGCTACTCCCTCCTCGTGACGCATGAGTCTCTAGGGGACACTTATAGTTTTTCCAAAAAGAAGGGGCCAATATGCTTGTATTGCCATAAGGAGGTATGTTTGTTCGAAATTTGTTGCCTTTGTCTTCAGAGGATTGAAGATACTACTCGATAAACAATTGGAAACAATGATCTCTTTGAAGACAAGATTGGTGACTTTGCACACTACACTATCGTCCTTCACTTCTACTTAACAATGGATTGCAGATTCTAGGGATACTAGACATATGTTTGACATAAAGATGAGTGGGGGAATATAGATTATGACTCAACTTTCCCTGTCTCTACTTGCAGTACTTTCCAAATCAATAATAATAACTACAAAGATGTTCTCCATGTTCCCATAATGGGACCAAAACTTCTGTCTATTTATTGCATTACTCACACCAATAAAAGGGTGGAATTTTTGCCAAATGGATGGGTTGTTAAAGACATCAATGACAACTTCAAAGTTATTTCCTCTAGCTATTGTGATGAATTCAAACATATGTACAAGTTGGAGAAGTCTTGTCCACCACTTGATTTGAATAATTCATTGCAATGGTGGCTAATGCGGATGACGACAATAAACTATGGCACTTTCATCTTGGTCACACCAAATATGGATCTTTGAGGCACATGAGTCATATTTGTTGGTGTTGGCGTAGGCCAATTTTGGAAGAAAATCAAGAAAGTTTGAAGAAATCAAGGCAAGGCCGGAAAATGGGGAGCGCGCCGAAAACAAAGGAAAAGCAATGATGAGAAAAAGCGATTACAAAGTGGACAAACTGTTGCGAAGCAGTTGGAAAGTGGACAAGCGCCGACTTGGAGAATGGTTGGATCGTGGACCAGTCGAGATTGAGCAGTTGGAAAGTGGACAAACCTAATCCGCTTTGGGTTAGGGTTTTTGTAATGGCTTTGTCCCATTTTGTTGTATAAGTAGAATGTATTAGGACTATGAAAAGGTTGTCCTTTTGATTGGTTAGGAGGTTTTTGCTGAGAGATTGGTTAAAATTTCTCATCCTTGTGAGGACTATTGTGATTTGTGGAGATCGATTGTAATGGAGGAAGAAATGTACAGTGCGTAGCACTAGATTTTGCATGAAGAATAATAAAAGAGTTGAAGTGACTCATCTTTGTGAACGTAGCCCCAGGAGGGGGTGAACCACGATATATTTGGGTTATGTGTGTATGTGTGCAATCTTTCTGATTATAATTTCTTTAATGAGTTTTATGATGAACATGTTAGAATGGTAAAGGAAATAATATTGCACACTAAGGATAAAATGATGTAATCTGTAGAACAACACTAAATGGATGAATGTCATAGTTAGTATTCAGATCTGGGTCTTAGGTTGCAGTAGATGAATATATGTCTATTGGTATAGGTTGTTATAATGGTTAATGGAGTTTTGTTGGAATAGTTGTGTCAATGGTCAAAACTAGGATCCTGCGCATAATAAATGGGTATTCAAGGGTTAGAAAGTGAGTAGATCTATTGCCCCTGAGAGAGAAACACATCCCATCCCATGGTTGCATAAATATGAGTCATGCGGCCACCCATTGAAGCCATCTCGGGTGAGGCTACGTAGTGTACTTTGTGCGTTGTGTCGCCTTCTAGTATCCAGAAGGACCGATGGTCGAAGGGTTGTTGGTAATCCTGTAGTTAGAACCTGGGTCAGCCCATAAGAGCCAACAATGGTTCTGTTGCCGGTTGGAACTCAGAAGATTAGATCAGGAGGTATGTATCATGCAGTATAGTGCGAGGGGTTAAGAAAGGGATGTTTTTAGGTTGGAACCCCACAAAAGAAGAGATTGAAATATGGTTGACAGTTCAAGAACTAGAGTTTGCCCACAAAGATAATAGAATCCCTAGGTTTAAGCCAATACAGTACTTGGAGAGATACGTATTCAACAAAATACATGAGAGTTTCTTTAGTGAGTTTCCCACGCTCTTGCAGGAGTGGATAACCCGGTTGAAAGATACCCATCCGATGAATAGAGTTAGATCAGTGGAGTGGATAGAAGAGAATATCGCACGGTTGAAAAGGGTGAATAACAAATTCGTGCGTAGTAAATTTGTGGCTAGATAGCATTGCAGTGGGGTATATCATTGAGTTTGCAATACATACATCGAAGTCTTACAATGTAGTAGAACAAGAGTTTTTTAAGAGTCCAAGGGGAAGGTACATTATGTCGTTGTACACTTCAATCAAGAGATTATTGCATGATAAAGGGGTCTTAACTATGGAATCAGACAACTAAAATACTCTGCGTGCATGGGGGAGTTAGGGGAAACACTGAGGAAGGTCTGAGATGGACGGGGAAATGGATAGAGGAGAGTGTAGTAAAGAGAAAGATCCCATTATGATGGATCAAGAGGAGTTCCAAGAAATTTTGCAGAAGGCAAGAATGACGCGCAGTGGCAGACCCTACCAGTATAAGCTCAGTAAGAAGAAAAGAGCAGTAGCTGAGAGGGAAGGCTTGGAGACTAATGAGGAAGAGGTAGAGGATGTTCGTGCTATGAATCACATTGAAGAAATACTGCGTGCCACATATGAAATAAAGACTAGAGGAGTGGGATCTAATGAGGAAGCAGGTACCCGTGTCCAGATCTGAATCAATGTAGAACCTACAACCCCATGTACGATTAACACATCAACAAAGAAAGATTTGTTTAGAGAACAAGTGATTGGCGGTCAGAGGAATCTAAGAGATCAGAATAGAAGTGATAGTACAAGTGGAAGTACCAACAATAGTGCAGGTAGTAGTACAAGTGGAAGTACCAATAGCAACACCAATGGGAGTTCAAGTCCAAACAACAATACATAGATAGTAGTACCGCATGGAGCAGGCACAACACATTCGACAATGGCAGGTGTAGATCCAACGACAATATTACCAGAGTTTCATGGGGATGGATCAGAATACCCAGAGAAGCACCTATTCGTGTGTGAGTGAATATGGGAATCGAAAAGAGTCACTGATGAGGTAGCAAAAGTAGCGCAACTAGCAATAACGTTCAGAAACTGCCCATTGGATTGGTATATGAATCTAGCAGTAAACAATCCATAGGGTGCGCCTGGAACAGTAGCAGAGATCAAACAGGCACTGATCACAGGATCAGTTTATAAATGAGATGATTGAGGTTAGACAGAAACTAGGAGAGTATGTATGGGACATCGATTAGAAGTTCAAGACATTGAAAGGTAAATTGAAGTGTCCCATTTCTGACATGCAGTACAGACAATTGTTTATAAATTATTTGTTACCACATTTCAAATATCCATTGAGACACCATAAATTTCAAACCCAGGCAGAGGCACTACAAGCAGCGATGCAATTAAAGGAGAATCAGTATAAGCAGACAGATCTAGCTATAGAGGAGCTAAAGGAAGACCTGAAGAACTTGACAGTGCAATTAAACCAGAATAAAAGTAGGGAGAAAAGAGAAGCAATATGGTGTAACTGTGTAGATCAGAGGGACATCACAAGAATGAGTGTCTGACATTTGCGCAGTACCTGGGAGTAAGGCTGCCAAATCCATTATCTACAGGAGGGCCTTGGTGTGAAATATGCAAGACACGTGGGTATGATCCTTATCATTGCCCTATGATGTAGAAGTACAAGACAGAACTGAACAGTACTTTCTATAACTTTTGTAAGTCAGTGGGACATGAAGACAAAAATTGTAGAACTCTGGAGTTAATGAAGGAAAGAACCTCAGATGCATACAGGATGCAAGTTGAGTTGATGGTAGGACAAACTGCGCCACAGTCTGGAAATGCGCAGCAATTTCAAGCAGTGCCACAGTTTCAACAACCCCCGTAGTATAATCAGGTATCATCAAAAGAACATGGATCCATAAGGGAATAGAGGAGCATTCAGAGGTAAAGGAAGAGGAGGAATGGGCAGAGGCATAGGGCCTATTATCTTTCATAATTTTCAACAACAAGGACACTATGCTAGAGATTGTCCTCAACCAGCAACAACGTGTATGTATTGTTGCGCAACAAATCACGTGAAAAAAGAGTGCCCAAAGTTAATGACGAAGATCCAAGAGAAGAGGAATCTAAATAACCAGAATGTTCAGTGGATTGTTGCAGAAATAAGGGATCCTGGGAGGAACATTAATATAGTGACTAGAGGAGGAGTGAAGATAGGAGCATATGCACATGATCAGAAGAAGGAATCTCGGTGATGGATTTAGAAGAACACTCAACCACAACAGCAGTTTGATGCAAAGAAGGAGAAGGAAAATTTCAAGGAAGCAGAGAAGAGTTCTTGAAGGAGAATGAAGCCTCCACATCAAACATTGTGTCAAGGTATGATACTCCTATTTTTTATATGCCTTTGTCTTTGGATTATACTTACAAAGGAGAGCAAATAGAGAAAGTAAGTAACTTAAAGAGTTTCATGGAATCTTGCTTTAAATTACTTAATGATAAGAATTCCATGGATTTGTTTAAAAGTATGCTTGAGAAATATAGCATAGAGGAAGGGGTAGGGATGGAACCAAAGAAGATTAATCAAGTCCATAAAAAGAAAATAACTAGTAGAGAGTTCAAGTTGAATGAAAATATAGGAGACTTTAACATGGGACATGTTATCCTAGACTTAGGATCAAATGTCAACATTTTTCCAAAAAAGACTTGGGAAGCAATGGGAGAACCTACACTAGGGTATTCCAATATCCAATTGAAGCTAGCAAATGGTAGCTTTTTGTTTTTGTTTTTGCTTTCTTTCATGAATAGGCCTAGAGACCCACAAGGTAGATACATTAAATCAAAATCGGACCTTTCAACCAAGGTTCCTTCCAATCTCTTTGGGGGAAGGAACGTTCTACTTATAAGCAGACCGATACCGAAAGACAAGAGCTAGCTCAACTCAAAGAGCTAAAATAGTCTCTGAAGAGACTAACACAGGGAGCACTATAGAACAAGAAATTGAAGCATCAATCATATTAGGAAAGGAGGCAAGACCACTCGAGTCTTCCACAGAACCAAACAATACAACCTTTGCTTTTACACCACCCCCAGGGGACCCTAATTTTAAGGACATCATAGACCCTGAACAGATGAATATTTTGTTTGGTAGTTCATCCAATGTAATTATCTCTCAAACTGACACAGAAACTTTGGCACCAATAGTCTCAACTGGCTCGAGTAGAGTCTCATATATCCAATATGTAGGAAGACCTTTCCATCAAAGGGAAACCTTGTTTTCTTCAAAGATAAAACCACCTAGGTACTCTCTTTTTGGAAATCAAGCCAATATGGATGATCAGGAAGACCATAACAATGTAAGACAGGGGGAGAAAGAAGAAACTGGAAACCAAACTGAAACTACCTTCGGGTTTCCGATTTTAGACACCACTCCAAATGTCAACATGAAGAATATTCCTCTCTCAACACTGCCTACCTTTTACGGTAAAAACAGTGAAGATCCAGACACCTTCCTATTTGAATTTGACATGTTGTGTAGGAGCTACAACTACGTATAAGATGCCCATAAATTAAAACTTTTTCCTGCCACCCTCAAAGACTCTACACTGAGATGGTTCATGGGGTTGGGAGAATCCAGTATTAGGTCTTGGGAAGCCATGAAAGACATCTTTCTTAAGAAGTACCAAGATTACTGCAAGACCAAAGATTCTTGTAATGACATCTTTAAAATCCAACAATTAGAAGACGAGACCCTTGAAGATTATATGGAAAGATTTGGTTATATCTCCCAGAAGTCAAAATACCATGACCTCCCAGAGGATGCAATTAGGGCTCTTTTCCTTAAAGGAATTTCAGAAGAATATCTAGAGATGCTTAACCTGATGGCATCAGGTGACATCTCTCATAAACCATTCGTTGAAATATGTGAAATGTGTAAAAATTACTTAAGGAATAGGGCCAAAACAGGAAAGAATGTTCGAGACCCTTATAATAGAAACTTAAAACCAATTAGTTTAGGTGGTATCACAAGAGCAGAGATAGGGAACCTTTTAGAGAAATTCAAGACAGATATCTTAAGCACAATAGGTTCCCAGTTGGACACCCTAAAAACAAAAAAGAAACATGCAGCAATAAGCATATATTGCCCAAGATGCAGGAGGAAGCATTCCTTAAGGGAATGCCCATTAGATAACATTTCAGTTTGTGGCTTCTGTACAGAAGACCATGTGACTGAAAAATGTTCATCATTCCCAAGTTTATTAGCCATCTATAGAAGTGGAGATCCTGGGGAGTCTTCTTATGCACCTAGGAGGCCATGGTAGCCTAGGAATCAACCCACATACCTGGATCTACAGTCTCAAGTTCCACCCTATTATCAACAACAACAGTGGAGCTCACCAGGTTGGAAAACTTGGTCTACTCAGTACCAACATCCTTGGATTCAAGGATGGAGGGGAGGACACAACCAAGGAAACCCTCAAGCTCCACCTATCCATATGTCCAACCATCCTTATCCTCAGTTCCCACCAAACATTCCGCAGCTTTTGCCAAGTTTTGTTCCACCACCTTTACCTCCTATTCCACAACAACAATCGCTACAATATCAAAATGCAAGCTCCCCAAGACCAACACTATTACCAACACAACTAGTGTCGAATCCCAATAATAATCCCCCTCAACCTCTTCACAATGTTGAGATGTAGGCCTTCCCGACATATGTTATTACTCATGTTCCATTACAGGAAATTCAACTAAGATCGGGAAAAGTTCTATATAGGTAGAGACCTTCAATGGTCATCCAGGAAGAAGAAGAAGAAACCACCAAACAACCCATGGATGACACTAGTTGGGAAGATGTTATTATCCTGAAGAACCAAGAACCAAAGCTTCCCCAAAATGAACCTTCACAAATTACGAAGGTCCCTCCTTATCCAGACCGATTGGTAATCGAGAAACCTACCACCCGACCGGAATTTGACATTTTGAATGAATTGAAAAATATTTTTGTCAAGATTCATCTGCTTCAAGTCATTAAAGACATTCCAATCTACAGTAAGGTAGTCAAAGAATTGTGTATCAAGAAGCCAGGTAGGAAGCAAAAGGACCCCCCTACAGTACACCTAATAGGAGGACTTTCCGAGTACATATCAAAGCAGCCAAAACTAGCAAAATATGGGAACCCAAGAAACCTTATAGTGACCATAATTATTAATGAGGTCTCCATTGGAAACACTCTCATAGACCTAGGGGCAGCCATCAATGTTATGACTGCTACTACCTTGGAAAAATTACAGTTACAACCTCTTCTTTGGCCTACCCCAACCATTTTGGAATTAGCAGATAAGACTAGGGTTATTCCTGAAGGAATTTTAGATGATATCATGGTTACTTTAGCCTCATGGGAATACCCAGTAGATTTTCTTGTCATTCACTCAAAGGATCCTGCCAAGGGCCATCCCGTCATTTTGGGAAGACCTTGGCTAGCCACAACCAATGCATTTATTGGTTGTAGAGAAGGAGAAATGACCATCTCGAATGGTCTCTCTATCCATAAGCTCACCATTTATCCTCCAGCTCAACCTATTATGGAGAATCTATGGTGGCTTGAATGTCCATACAAGAACAAGGACTGGGAAGAACCCATATTGCCTAGTGACCATGCAAGGGCACTTCAGGAGCACACAACAAAAAATGTGCTAGACCAATTCATTTCTGCTATCACATGTGTGGATTTTCCACAGTCTTTTCCCCAATTTTAGTACATGTTTGGGGAACAACTTCAAGAACAATTGGACCCATCCATTTTGTCTTCAACATCTTTTATTTTCAAAATAGATGAGTCTATCATGTCTTATACTATGCCCTACGAGATTAGTCCAGGGAAATTTTTACATATAAACTCTGGGCTAGATACAGACCAACAGAAATAGTTAGTAGATATCCTTAAAGAACAATCAGGAGCATTTGCCTGGGAATACACTGACATGAAGGGTATACACCCTGACACATGCATCCATCACATATATACCCAGGGGGAAGTAACACCTGTTAGGAAAACCCAGAGAAGGATGAACCCAACACTCAAAGATATAGTCAAGGAGGAGATTCAAAAGTTGTTAAATGTCAGATTTATCTATCCCATCTTCGACAGTAAGTGGGTATCCCTTCTTGTAGTGGTTCCAAAGAAAGTGACCGAGAAATGGAGAATTTGTGTTGATTTCCGGGAACTCATCAAAGCCACTCTGAAAGATTACTTTCCTCTCCCTTTCATTGACCAAGTTCTATATACCTTGCCTGGAAAGAAGTATTTCTCCTTTCTAGATGGGTACAATGGGTACAATCATATTCTTATAGCACCCGAGGACCAGGACAAGACTACCTTTACTTGTCCTTGGGGCAGCTATGCCTATAGGGTCTTACCTTTCAGATTGTGTAATGCTCCTGCCACTTTTCAACGAGCAGTATTAGGGATATTTGTCGATCTTATTCATGATTGTGTGGAAGTCTACATGGATGACTTCACAGTATATGGAAACACTTACCAAGAAGCCTTAGACAACTTAGAAAAGGTCCTCATCAGATGCCAGGAAATGAACCTATCTCTAAGTCATGAAAAATGAAAAATGTTGTTAACTAAAGGAGTGGTTCTAGGACATCATGTTTCATCTGAAGGGATAAAAGTTGATCCTGCAAAGATTGAGGTCATCGTCAGACTTCCACCCCCCAAGACTCAGAAAGAGGTGAGAAGCTTTCTTGGACATGCCGGATATTACCGGCGGTTTATTGAAAATTTTACAAAGATTTTTGCACCTGTGTTTGGATTATTAATAAAAGATGTTGATTTTGTTTGGACTGAGCAGTGTCAAACTGCCTTCGAAACCCTGAAAGCTAAGTTGTCTATGGCACCAGTTCTTAGAGGGCCCAATTGGAATCTCCCATTTCATATATCCACTAATGCCTCTGACACCGCAATAGGAGGGGTATTAGGGCAGAAAGAGGACCAGCAGTCCTATGCCATTTATTTTGTGAGCAGGAACTTGTCCCCTACTGAGTTAAACTACACAGTTACCGAGAAGGAATTCTTGGCAGTTGTTCATGCTATTAAAAAATTTCGTCGTTACATTACAGTTTATGAAGTATTTGTACATATCGATCATTCTACCATTAGATTCCTCATGAATAAACCCATAACTAATGGCCGAGTGACTAGGTGGCTCTTGTTATTGCAAGAATTTAATATCAATGTGCTTGACCGACCTGGAAAGGATAATGTAGTAGCTAATTTTCTTTCACGAATAAAAAATGAGGATGATGACATCCCCGTAGATGATAGTTTGAGGATATGGCAAACTATCTGGCTACTAGGAAATTACCGTCTCATTTGTCACCTCATGAAAAGCGGAAAATTATTACACAAAGTGATAATTACTCTTGGGTTGGTCATGATCTTTTTCGCACAGGCCCTGATTTGATTGTTCGTAGATGTGTTCGAGAGGACGAGGTACCTGATATAATACAAAGTTGTCATGATGGACCATGTGGTGGCCATTTTTCTGACAAATGTACAACATATAAGGTGCTACATTCGGGTTACTATTGGCCTAGCATTTTCAAAGATGCTTCCAAGTATGTGAGAAGTTGTGATAGTTGCCAAAGGATAGGAAGACATACGTCATCTGAAGAAATACCTTTGCGGGCCCAAGTTATGATAGAACCCTTCAAAAAATGGGCCCTCGACTTTGTAGGACCAATTTCACCCATGTCCCGTAGGAAGAAATATATTTTGGTTTGTATGTACTATGTCACCAAATGGGTAGAGGCAAAAGCCCTATTAAGGGCTACAGAGAAGTCTGTTGTCGAATTTATCTATGAAGACATCTTTACCCACTTTAGTGTCCCTCGTGAAATTGTTACCAACCAAGGCACTCAATTCACTTCCAAGCTGATGAAAGAGATAACAGATAAATATGGGATTAAACATTATAAATCTTCTCCATACCACCCACAAGCCAATGGTCAGGTAGAATCCAAAAACAAAGTTTTGGAAGCCATCTTGACCAAGACTGTTCAGTTACATCACCTAGATTGGGCTGATAGGCTCCCAGAGGCTTTGTGGGCATACCAGACTACCTGGAGAAATACCACTGGGCACACTCCTTATGAGCTAGTGTACGGGAAACAAGTACTTTTACCAATAGAATTTCAAGTAAGGACCTTTTGTATTGCCGCAGAATTAGGATTGAACCTGGATGAGGCGCAGAAGCAATGAGCCCTACAATTGAATGAATTGGATGAAATCAGGCAAGATGCCATCCAATGGACGATATTAGTCCAAAACCAAAGACGCAAGTGGCATGACAAGTTTATTAAGAAGAAGCACTTCCAGCCTGGTGATTGGGCCTTGTTGTTTGATTCCTGATTCAAAACATTCAAAGGCAAACTCACCACCCAGTGGTTGGGCCCTTACGAGGTAGACATTGTATATGACAATGGAGCTGTAAAAATTAAAACAATTGACGATGGACAAGTCTCCTTTGTGGTAAATGGGCACCGACTTAAATTTTATCATAAGCCCATTTTCAGAGAGGATTTTCTACAGGTCATGTCAGCCGAGAAGGCATTGGCCTTAGTAGATGGGGAAGTCCCCCCTTGTTCTTGAAAAATTTTCTGAATTTCCTATTGCATATATGTAAATAGTTTTTGAATTTTGTTAATAAGGAAAATCTAGATATTTCTGTAAGTATTTATTTCACCAGGGTACACAGTTTCAAGGATCTTTCTTCAAAACATTATTACACTTGAATTTTTTGTTTGCTAAAGCATCAAATGAACATTGACTTACTGTAATTAGCCATATTTTTGCAAACATTCTCATATTTTTAAGGCATTCTAAAGCAGCTGCTCTTGAAACTCTTCACCACTGTATAAGGAAGTGATATTGTTGATTAAGGTTGGTTGTCATTGATGTCAACCCTTGAAGAAATCCCCGCAGCACAAAGGTTTGGGTAATGTACCCAATATTGTTTGATGTAAAGATGACTCATTATTGTCTTGTCATGGTTGATAAGAAG
>CBVK0100387250.1:0-33877 GCA_900067695.1 Picea abies | reverse complement strand
ATCTTGTGGTCCAAAACCCATGACTAGGGTTGACATCAATGACAACAACCAATCTTCCAACAATAACCAGGGGTGGTGGTAAGGAGAAATCTGCATGGGGCCAGTCCCAACAACAAGCGTTCAATGATTTGAAGCAGCACTTGTGCTCAACCCCATTACTTTCACTACCAGACCTGCAGCAACCCTTTGAGATTGAGACAGATTCTTCAGACTATGCTGTGGGAATTTTTCTCACTCAACACGGACACCCTGTGGCCTATCATAATGAGACACTATCATATGTTGTTTTTAAGTACCCTACTTATGACAAAGAAAAGTACTCCATTGTGCAAGCCTACCGCCAATGGAGACATTACAATCTTGGGAAGGAGATAGTCATCCACACTGATCGTAAGGCACTCTAGTTCATGAAGACACAAGGAAATTTGCAAAATGACCTCCATCAAAAGTGGTCCACATACTTGCAGCAATTCCACCTCAATATCAAGTATAAAACAGGAAGCACCAATCACATTGTTTATTTCCTCAGCAGATCACCAGTCGCAGCACTCACCACGGTGCTAGAATCTTGCGGCCATGAGACCTTTGGATGGCCCCAACTCTCCGAGACAGACCCAGACTTCGCCACCACCTACCAAATGTTGGGTTCAAACACAGTTGTCGATAATTTCCATCTTCGGGATGGGTTGTTGTGTCATCTGGGCCATATCAGTGTTCCATCAACTAAGCGAGCGAAGATGATCTGGGAAGCCCACTACAGTCGAGTGGTAGGACACTTCAGCATCGAAAATACAGTGGTGATGCTATAGAAACATTTCTACTGGCTGAAACTTTGACAGGAGGTCAACAAGTATATCAAGTCCTGCACTGCCTGCGCTATTGCCAAACTGACCACTAAGAAATAGGGCATGTACACCCCTCTTCCTACTCCTGACATGCCATGGGAATCCATCTCAATGGACTAGATGCCGGGCCTCCTATCCACCAGGTGGGGAAATGACTTTGTTTTCGTGGTTATTGATCGCTTTTCTAAGATGGGGATTTTGGTTGCCTGGAAGAAGAACATCACAGCAAAGGCCACTACCAAGCTCTTATTTCAACGAGTCTAGGTACACTTTGTAATCCGACAAACCATTTTCTTATATTGGGATAGTTTATTTCTCGACACATTTTGTTCAAGCCTCTGGTCACTGCTGGACACCAAGCTCACCAAATCCACGGCCTTCCACCCCCAGACAAACGGTCAAACTAAGGTCGTAAATCAAATGATTGTGCATATCCTTTGCATGTATAATTAAAAGCACTATCACACATGGGATTAGAGCCTTCCTTATGTCCAACATAGCTACAACCGAGCCCTGCATAGCTCAACTGGCCACAGCCCCTTTCATGTGGGGTTGGGATTCCAACCATTGGGTCTCATAGATGTTGCACTTCCCCTTGCGATCACCTCGACCAACTCATCTCTTGCTCCAACTGAAGCTGACAAAGCCACCTAGTTCATTGAGTGGATCCAACACATCCACCAACAGGTCCAATATATTCTACAGAAGTCCAATGACAAGTACAAAAAGCGCCATGATCAACATCAGGTGCCACATACGTTTTAGGTGGGAGACAAAGTTTGGTTGCACTTACAGAAATAACGCCTTACAGGACCCCATTGGAAGTTTATACCACTTCGTTATGGTTCATACACCATCACCAAGGCCATGGGGGATAATTTATTTTGAGCTCAACATTCCTCATTTGCTTGGCCTACACCCAGTGTTCAACGTGGATCTCCTTCGCTCTTGTTTCCCACCATTATTGGACACCTTAGAAGTAGCAGAACAGATGACAACAACAGATCTCAACACCGAATGCATACAACAGGAATCCAGTGATCAGAATGTGGACACATATATCAAGCGCACTCGACAGCAAAGGATCCAGCTTTATCGAGTTATCAAAGTAGGGCAGCTCCTGCACCAAGGCAAGTGGCTCACCCGGGGCCAAACTCAACAGAAATTTCCTCATCTGATGGGGGAACTCAATGCAATGGAGACCATTTCTTCCTATGGATGGAGGATTGATCCAGGTGTATATCAGTGGCCACCCACCTTTTCCAACTGACTCAAAACAATTTTCTGGCAATTTTGGTAATTTACTATTTTTAGTCGGTTTTCACTTCCAGAGCCGTTTTGAGGCCCTAAATGATGTTTTTTGGGAAAATGGGGAGTAATAATCTATTTTGTTCTATATTTCCCCTAAAATGAATCTCCTCGATGATACCTTTACAACGGGCTATCATCCACCTAAAATGAAGATCGTATGCAAAAGTTACGACCCCGGGAAGTTGATGTACTAACTTACCCAAACGGGGCCCACATGACTTTTGGCACTTCATCTCCTAGGGTTAGGTTTTTGGATGTCTATGGATTTTGGCATTCTTTTTTATTGTAAAAATGCCTTCAGATCCTCATTGTAATCATATTCTTGCGAATGAGCGCAGCCATCACATCTCTTCTTAGAGATAAGCCGCCACCATTCCAGCAAGCTTGTTCCCACTGCATTTTACAGTTTCAGCTTATTTCCTTATTGAATAGAAAACCAGTTTTACTGAATCTCTGTTATTTTGTGTTAAGAATCTATTAATAATTTGTATTCATTTCATTATGCTCATAAAATCTATATCAATGAGATATTACCTTGCGGCACTGTTTTGGTTGAGCAATAGTCGGAACTACCTCTGGTATCCTATAGAGTTGACCTCCCAGCATTATAATGACACTATGGGGTCTAGACTCATAGACAACATGGCATCTCCACATATATGGTTCACCCAAAAAAACATCACAGACATCAAGAGAGGAAACATCACACACTACCTCATCCTTGAAGGGTTGGATTCCATAGGACAGGCAGCACTACTGGCTGACACAGATATCTCGTCCCTAGTGAAGACACCCGATGTTGTATGGTTGCAGGTGTGGTGTTTTTGACAACCTCAACTGTTTGATATCCTTAGCTAAGATGAGTTTCTTCTGGCTATCATTATCAATAATGAAATGAAATGGGGTCCCCTTCACCCACATATGTGAATGGAAGAGGCACTTCCCCTCTTCAGAATCTACTAATTCTTATGGTTGAATTGGTGTGGTTGTGACAGTATCAGTGGGGTCTGCATCGATGATCTTTCTATTTTCAATATTTTTTGGATCAAATTTTGAATCAGGGTTCGGCTCCATGTCCTTGACCTCGACCACCAATGATTGTTTCCAGCGACATTCATCGGTGTTGTGCCAGGGGACTTTGTGGAAGACACACCACTTCCTAGTGTCATTCTTCGTCTTTACTTTACCCTTCTTGTCCTGTGTCTTGGACTGGTTGTTTGGAGGTTGTTGTTTAGGGCCATCCTTACCATGCTTTGGTTGTTGTATATTTGTAGACCCGAATTCCCATTTGTTCTGGAACATAAATTTTTGCTCGATTTTGACAACATATCGATAGGCAGCTCCTAATGATGATATGTTTAGGAAATCCATTTTGGTTTGGATGTACCTATGTAGTGCCCCATGGTATTTCAGAACCAGATGTCGCTTGGAGTCTTTGATACCCATATTGGTGCACAAGGTATGGAAAGTATTTTTGATCTCTGACACTGTTTGTCTCTTCTCTTGCCGCAATGTGGTCCATCTCATGTATTGGTTTTCATAGTTATTAACAAGATAGTATTGTTCTTTGATGACATCCACAAAAACATTTCAAGTGGGATCGACCCCATATATTCCAAATTCCTCTGTGGAACTTTGCTCCTGGTAAGTTTCCCACAAATGTTTGACATGGGGGAGAGCCTTGAGGAGTGCGAAGGCGATCTTTTCCCTGTCAGAAAAATTTTAAACATAAAAATAACCTTCTAATAGATTTAACCATTTTTCTAGGGAATCTATATCTCTATGACCTCCAAATATGGGAATATCAAAATTAACTTGTACCTTGAAGGGAGAGGTTCCTCCAAAATGGTTGCTTGATGAATATGCGCTTGTTGCTATCGGTAGGCATTGAAGGATGTGTGAAAAATTCTCCATCATTTCATCCCTCTGTCCCGTGAGAGATTACTCAAGCAATAGGTTAATAGAATCTTCTTCTCCGCCATTTTTCTTTTTTTACGCCATCGAGGGTTTCTTTGGCATGTGAGAGTGATTGTCTTCAAGAGAGACAAGATCGAGTCCCAACTGGCTATACTCGGACCTCGTCGGGGACATGTGCTGAAAAACGATCAAGAGCAGCCTGCTCTGATACCACTGATATGGATTATTTTCGGAAAAAAATGACACCAGAGATATTACAATTAAATACTCATGAAAATTGCCAGAAACAGAGAAATACAGCAATACTTGTTTTCTATTAATGACATAATTGTAAAGAGACTGTAAAAATACAGAGTGCAAGACTTGCTAGAATGGTGGTAGCTTTATCTCTAAGAAGAGATGTGACGTCTACAGTCATTCGCAAGAACATGATTACAATGAGGCTCTGAAGGCCTTTTTATGTTACACAGGAATCCAAAAAACCTAGACATCCAAAAACCTAACCCTAGGATATGAAACGCCAAAAGTCATGTGGGCCCCATTTGGGTAAGTTAGTACATTAACTTCCTGGGGTTGTAACGTTTGCATATGATCTTTGTTTTAGGCACATGATAGCCCATTGGAAAGGTCTTTTAAAGAACTAAGCATTATGCCTTCAAAATCTGACTTCGTCTACAGTTTGACTATGGCATCCCAAAATAACATTGTTTAGGGCCCCAAAACGTCCCTGGAAGTACAGCAAGATGTGTTGACATGAAAACATACAAAATAATCCAATTGGATTAGGTGGGAGGCCACCAGTATCCACCTGGAAGATGTGTAGGGATTCAGACAACCCCAGAAGTGTAGAACCCACAATTACAAAGAAGTACAGAAGAACATGTTGAACTAAAAACTGACAAGAGGAGTCGTTGGAATAGGTGGGTTTCCACCAATATCCACCTGGATCAATCCTCCCCCCTTAGGAAGCAATGGTCTCCGTTGCATTGAGTTCCCAAGGATGAGGGGAAATAATTTTTTGAATCTAAATCTTGGTGAGTTTTGTGCTTTGTTGGAGAATTTGTGTTGCTTGGTCTATGGAAGACTGACACAAACCAGTTGTTGGCGTAGTTGAATATGCTCCACCAACCTATGGTCACTAGGTTTGACAAAACATTGTGTAGGAACCATTGTAGGTGAAGAAAAAATATCTTCTTTCTTTTTGAAAATATGTTTTTGCTGGATAGAAGGTGTTGAGGTTGTAGTGGTTTTAGCGGTCTTTTGTGTATCCTTTGAACAGACTGTGAAGATGATGAATTTTGCAGTATGAGAGATTACCTTGCGGCACTGTTTTGGTGTAGCATTAGTCAAAACTACCTTTGGTATCCTATAAAGCTGACCTACCAGAGTAATAATGACACTATAGGGTCTAGACTCATAGAAAGCATGACATCTACACATATATGATTGGCCCAAAACAACATCACAGACATCAAGAGGGGAAACATCACACACTAACTCATCCTTCAAAGGTTGGATGCCATAGGACATGCGGCATTGTTGGCTGACACGGAGATATCGTCCCTGGTGAATCCACCCGATGTTGTATGGTTGTGGGTGTAGTGTTATCAACAACCCCAATTGTTTGATGGCCTTAGCTGACATGAGGTTCTTTTGGTTGTCACTATCAACAATGAAGTGCAATAGGGTCCCCTTCACCCACATTTTTGAATGGAACAGGCGCTCCCCCTCTTCAGGATCTATTGATTCTTTGGTTGAATTGTTGTGGTTGCGACAGTAGCAGTGGAGTCTGTGTCGATGATCTATCTATTTTCAATATTTCCTGGATCAAATTCTGAATTAGGTTTCGGCTTCGTGTCTTTGACCTTGGCCACCAATGATTGTTTCAAGTGACGTTCATCAGTTTTGTGCGAGGGAATTCTTTGGAAGTCACGCCACTTCCTAGTGTCATTCTTCATTTTTCCTTTACCCTTTTTATCCTATGTCTTGGACTAATTGTCTGGAGGTTTTTAGTTAGGGTCATCCTTACCATGCTTTGGTTGTTGCATATTTGCAGACCCAAATTCCCATTTGTTCTAGTACCTAAATTTCTGCTCGATTTTGAGAGCATATCGATAGGAAGCTCCTAATTATGAGAAGTTTATGAAATCCATTTCATTTTGGATGTACTTATGCAGAGCCCCACGGTATTTTAGAACCGGATTCCGCTCAGAGTCTTTGATACCCAAATTGGTTCGCAAGGTATGGAAAGTATTTGTGAACTCCAACACTGTTTGGCTCTTATCTTGCCATGGTGTGGTCCATCTCATGTACTGGTCTTCATAGTTATCAACAGGATAGTATTGTTATTTGACCTCATCCAAAAAATAATTCCAAGTGGGCTCGACCCCATATATTCCAAATTCCTCTCTGGAACTTTGATCCTAGTAAGTTTCCCACCAATGTTTGATATAAGGGAGAGCCTTGAGGAGTGCGAAGATGATATTTTCCCTGTCAAAAAAAAATTGAATAGAGAAATAACCTTCTAATAGATTTAACCATTTTTCTAGGGCATTTGCATCTATCTGGACTTCAAATATGGGAATATCAAAATTAACTTGTACCTTGAAGGGAGAGGTTACTCAAAAATGGTTGCTTGATGAATATGTGACTATTGCTATCGGCAAGTATTGAAAGATGTGAGAAAAATTCTCCATCATTTTGTCCCTCTGTTGCGTGAGAGCTTGCTCAAGAAACAGGTTAATAGAATCTTTTGCTCCGTCGTTTTTATTTTTTTCTGCCATCGAGGGTTTCTTGGGCATGCGAAAGTGATTTTCCTCAAGAGATACAAGCTTGAGTCCCAACTGGCTATACTCGGACCTCGTCGAGGACATGCGCTGAAAAACGATCAAGAGAAGCATGCTCTGATACCATTGATCTAGATTATTTTCGGAACAAAATGAAAGCATAGATATTACAATGAAATACTCATGAAAATTGCCAAAAATAGAGAAATACAACAATACTTGTTTTCTATTAATGAAAGAATTGTAAAGAGACTCTAAAAATACAGAGTGCAAGACTCGCTAGAATGGTGGCATCTCTATATCTGAGATGAGATGTGACGGTTACACTCATTTGCAAGAAGATGATCACAATGAGGCTCTGAAGGCCTTTTTATGTTAAACAGGAATTCCAAAACCCTAGACATCCAAAAACCTAACCCTAGGAGATGAAACGCCAAAAGTCATGTGGGCCTCGTTTAGGTAAGTTAGTACATTAACTTCCTGAGGTTGTAACTTTTGCATACGATCTTCATTTTAGGCGCGTGATAGCCTATTGAAAAGGTCTATTAAATAAATATGCATTATGTCATCAAACTCTGACTTCGTCTACATTTTGACTGTGGCACACCAAAATAACATTGTTTAGGGCCCCAAAACGACCCTGGAATTACAGTAAGATGTGTTGTCATGAAAACATACAAAATAAGCCAATTGGATTAGGTGGGAGGCCACAAGTATCCACCTGGAAGATGTGTAGGGATTCATACAGCCCCAGAAGTGTAGAACCCACAATTACAAAGAAGTATAGAAGAACGTGTTGAACTAAAAACTGACAACAGGAGCCAGTTGGAACAGGTGGGTGGCCACCAATATCCACTTGGATCACAGAATCCCCTAAGTTTTCGAATGGTATTCTCATTTATACCGGTATATTTGATGGATCATCATACATGATCAGTTTTTTTACCCTATTACGCATTGAAAATCTCAGTTTTGATTTGTGAAGGAAAAATTTCCAATTGCGCAGCAGGCACGTTGTGCAACTATATCCGTCGTTTTTGGAGCAACAGTATGAGGTTCTTGTCAAAATTTGGAATGGGAGATCTCAATGGGATAATGAGATAAATTTTTATTGCATCAAATTAAAGAATTAACCAATTTAGATCAAGAAAAGAAAAAAAAATATTAAGAATATCAATTGCTATGCAACTATGTTGTGCTTCTCCTGTAGGTTGTTGTTGTGCAGCAGGTATGTTGCGCAACGATGATACTATGTATGTATATGATTGTTCATTTGTTCATTTCTTATTTACTCTATAGTTATTGGATGATAATGCTACATTGATATAACACTTGGATTATATGGTTAAAAAGGATTAAATTGCTTTATTACTGATTCACCCCCCCTCTCAATAATCCAACAACGAGCTTTATGATTGGGCCACTTAGGATAAACCTTTCCATTACACTTTACGACAATAGATTGAAAGCTTACATGTAAGGTCGGAGAAAAGGGTATATTTTGATGGTTGAGATGTAGTCGTTGAGATAGATCTGGTCCATCGAATGGTCCTACTGTTAGATCATTGACGACAAATTCCACAAGGGGAAGAGAGGTAAACCTATGATATCCTTGGACGAAAGATTTCACTAAAACTCGTAAGACAAAGCGAGATTGCAGCTTGTGAACATAAATTCCCTTGAAAGTTATATAAGTGTCATAATGTGGGACAATGGAAAGGATGGGGCCCAATTGGAACATAGTACATATTATGACTCGGGTAAATTCAAAAACTAATCATAGTCGACCACTTGTGTAGTGACGGGAGTCTCTAAAATACTAATATCGTTGTCGGATTTTACAAACAACCCATGAATGACTTATTTCTATGAGGATTCATCGTCGTCGACGCTTCAACGACATCTTTGTTGAGACTTTTATATTTGAGGAACAATAACAAGTCGAAAGTCCAACACGACTATCTGTGAGCAAGGTCACATGGATAGGACTAGGAGGTTGTGTGGCTAAAACGGTCGTAGAATGCATGAAGGTGCTGGGGAGAAATGGGGACAAGCTTGCCTTTGTGCCACACTAAGGACTAATTCCCTTTCGATAGTTGTACAATCAATTACGTCACCGATATTTTCGTCGGGATAAATGATAACTCAGGATGAACCAACCCTTAAAGCAATTCACCGACAATGATGTTGTAAAGGCATCGTCATCGACGCTTTCACATTCCAAAACATTGGGATGTCAGAGGCCAAGTGCCGACGATATCATTTGAGGTCACGTGAGTAAGAAGACGAGGGGGTGTAAGTAGTTGTATGTGGTTCTGACTTTGAAATGATTTCAAGGCGACTGGGGGGAATGTAGGAAAGGTCTATTATGATGGATTCGAGTAGCAATGGTAGATTATGCATCAAATTCATTTTGGCATATGCATACAAGCATCAATCTCAAAAGTGAATAACCATTAGGATAAAAAGATTAGTACCTTGCAAAATTTTCATAGTATGGGTACCCACTAAAACTCAAGAGCTTTAGTGGGTTGTTTTGTGTGTCACAACAAATGACAACTTGCTGGGAGAACCAATTATCTCTGTTCTAGATTTACCTTCAGACCGTGAATCTTTAACTGCATAATTTTTGAAAACTATATAAGTGGATCTGTACTATGGACCCCACAACACTCGCTCTTTCTAAAATATGAGAATGTAGTACCAGCCTTGATGATCTTCATGATAATATGAATGTGATACTTAAGGGAGGAACTTCATTTATACATCTGTGAGGATTGAGACACCACAAAAACTTATTCTTGACTATTTATAAACCGATGTGTGTTCCTTGTCTATTTTTTCCCGGCATTGCTTCGCTGCCAGTGAGCGTCCATAGCCCTTACGAAGTTGTCTTAGTATCATACAAGCATGGCCCCACTGTCAGCGAGTTGTCTTAGCCTCGACGAGTTTACTTGTATTTCCCACACAATTATTAGTGCTTTCAACTTCCCGTTTATTTAAATTGTATATTTCTCCCTTTAGATTTATGATGTATGTATCATTTATGCATAATGGGTGTTTGGGAAGCGGGGTGATACAAGAGTTTATTTATTATGCAGGTCTCAATCTTTATTTCAACTTCATGGGTCCTTTCCAAACAATTTTTCATTAAGTTGGCTGAGAACAAGGAATTCTCACAAGCATTATCTAGAATACATCTATTGCCCATGCATATTCTTGTTTATGACTTAGTGAGTTGGAAGTGTGAGTGATCACACATATAACAAATATCCTATCAATATAAGCATTTGAACCTCTTTTAAACATAATCCGAGGCTGTTATGCTAATAGAGTATTCCGAGCTCTTTCTAGGCCATGCAATCATAAGTTATAACTCGTTTGCTTATGTACCATATGCAAGGTGTTTCATCTTTACCAAGTCACTCGAATAGTTATCCTTATGAAGATTGAGTGCTTAGCTTGTAACAAAAACTCCAATAAACCAAATTTGGATCAAGTTAGTAGAGGCTTTATTACAACAATAAAGTAAATACAACATGGTTAAGCAAGAAAAGGAAATCGGAAAATATTTACAAACAAAATAGAAGTGAAATTGCTATGTACAAAACTACATGAACTAGGGTTGATTAGGAGAAGTATTGTTTAAGCACTTGTCCATTAACATGGAGCTCCTCCTCATCTCCCTCCAATGTCTTGAGTTTAAAAGTTCCTAGTCCAATCTTATTATGGATTTGAAATGGACCTAGCTAGAGTTTTTGGAATTTGGTATGCTTCCCTTTAATTTCATTTTCCTTATCCCACTTGAGGACAAGATCACCCTCTTGAAAATATTTGTTTCCTACGGATGATTTATCAAACCATCTCTTGATTATTTCTTAATGTTACATTAGGTAACTTTTGTCTTTTCCCCTATCTTCTTCAAGTTTAAGAAGCGTATTTAACCTCTATTGCATTACTGGGCATTCTTTAGCTTGACCATATTGGGCAAGTTGTAGTGAAGGCAAGAAGGTATGAGTGGGTAGGGTTGCCTCTTGTATGTAGACTAGAAAAAAGGGAGAATTTCCAAGGGAGGATTTAGGTGTGACTCTATCGGCCCATAGGGCATTTGGGAGAGCTAGATGCCAATTTATTTGGTGATCATTAACAATTATTTTCAATATCTTGATTAGATTCTTGTTGTTTGATTCAACTAGCCCATTCCATTGAGGATAATAATTAGTAAAATATTTGATTTTAATGTTTCGTTCCAATGCATATTCAATTAATCTCAAAGTGGAGAAGTATTTAGCATTATCAAAAAACAAATATTAAGGTACACCAAATCTAGTAATAATATGAGATTCAAGGAAATATGTCACCTGGTTTTCATTGACGGTCTTCAAAGGGATTGCATCTGTCCACATGGTGAAATAGTTCGTTGTTGTTATGATGTACTTATGAAATTTAGAGGAATCATGGTTAATTTCCCCTATCACATCCAAACCCCATTGTTGGAATGGGATTTCAATAGTAACTGGTTGAAGAGGTGTTGTGGCAAACAACAACCTCCCAAATTTGCATTTATTGTCAATATGAAAATTTGGGCCCCCTTTCTTTTTCGAAATTTATGTCAGTTTGGATTGAGTTGCTTTGTTTTAATTTTGTAAACATGCTTTATATTATGGTTTTACATGAGCATCAATGCATTTTAAATTCTTAGACTTGAGAGGGATTGCATATTTTGACCCCTGTCTATTTCGATTTTGCATTTAATTCTTTTGAATTTCATAAATTGAAACATGAAATTCAAAAGGTGAATTTAAAAAAAAAAAAATCCCCTATGGCATATCATTTTCAGGATGATTTCATCGTTTTTAAGATGTTTTGATTGTGATCTTGATCATAGAGTGAATCTCATAGTTTTCAAATATTACTTATCTCTAATGTCTTTGATCACATTGCTTATATATGTTTTATCTAAGCTACAAAAATTCGAAGAACTATAAAATTTAGTGAGATATGAAATAGCTATTATTCATCCAAATTTTTTATTAACCTTGATATAATATATGAATTTGGATGAAAGACAAATAATTTTAATCTTTTACAAAGATCTTATTAATGGTGTTATTCCATAGTTCATGCTTTAAACTTTAGATAGCGAATCATTTCTTTTTAATGGCTCATAAACTTCCTATTTGGAGTTGTATATCTGGTAAAGCATCTTGCAACACTCCAACAAAGGTGGTAAAGTACTTGTCGAAGGTAAAATTTAATGGTGAGTCTAATTCCTTTGCTTTTCATCATGTTCATCAATTTATTTTAAATTGTAATATTTTTTTTTATATTGATGAAGGTATTATGTGCAGGATCTTTACTCTCACATTTATCGGCCAGGCCAAAGACTCATGTCTATCATTGCCAATGGCCTCTGTTGATAGTTGGGACAAATTTTCTCGAATGTTCCTTCAAACATTTGAAAATTTGCGTGGAATTGAAGGTGAGTTTTATGAGAATTTTCTTCTTAGATTCAAATCAATTTGTTTTCAATTTAAATCTCATGATTTGCCTTCATAGATTGAATTAATAGGATGGTTTAAACATGTTTCTTCTCTCCCTTGGATTTCTAATAATCATAAAGAATCTGAAAACATCATCTTTCTAAATACTTTTACAACTATTGATTGTTCTCTTGAAGCAACTAATGACATGATTATACCTTTTTCATCTGATAATTCATAGAATGTTAATGATCAATTTTAGGAAGATGTTAGTCCATCAAATAAAATTGATGATTCTCTTGAACTTATTTAGATCAAAATCAATTCAATTGTCATGAAAATGATAAGCATGAATTAATTTCAAATCTACTAAATTCTAGTTCTCAGGGATGCATAATCAATAAAAAATATCACAATCCTGAAAACTTTTCCAATACTGGTAAATCTGATATACTTGCTGAAGAGAACAATGAAAATATAATATTAGAAACTAAAATGTCATCTTCTATTTTGAATTATCATTTTTCAAACAAAGAAACATTCATATTTATTTGTTTGGATAGTTACTTTTCATTATACCCTAATCTATTTATTAGTAGTAATTTGTTTGATAATCATTTACATATTCCTCCATATATTAATAACATATTTCAATATAGAGGAGCTATTATTAATCAAACAAGTTACGACCATTTTACTAATAACTATCCAGATAATGAATTATCAAAAGATCATTTTTCTAAATCTTGCGACATATCTTTCTATGATCATGTTTTCAGTTCCAATTTATTATCTATGAAGGAAGAGATCAATAATGAAGTCATTTATAATAATGATTTTGAGATTGAGAATATTGAGGCACTTCACTCCTGGGTGATGGTTATGTTAGTTCCTCGTATTATCGATTCTCATAATCAATCTATATTTCAAGATATATGGTATCCTTTTACTAATCATACTACAATCAAACCTCATCTTGAATTTTCTCATAATGATTTCAAATCTCAGGAAATAAACTCCATGCCTATCTACGATTCTGATGAAATCACTCAAGTTCCTATTTCCTGTCATGATCTTGGAATTTTTACACAAGTAGATGTAAGTGTTAATTCTGATTACATTATTCCAACTACTACTTGTGAAAAAGAGATCCTTGTGAATAAGTCCTTAGATTCTTGTACCATTAGTGTAAATAGTGATGTAGATTTATTTCATCATACTAACAATTCTTTGCAGGCTTCAAAACTTATAATAACAACATTTGAATCTAGCATGTCTTCCTCCTCTCTTTTCGAAGTTCACAAATCCATATTTGATTCCCATGCTTATTTTTATGATCCAATAGATATATGGTTGGAGAATTGGTTGAGGGAGAGTTCTCTTGTAAATAGAGTTTTATGTTTTGTTTTATTATAAATAAATGTACATAATAGATTTAACGTTTCTTTTAGTAAATTAGTAATAATTTTATTTTTACTATTACTAATGTTTGATGTGTATATATGTATAGGTATAAAATAACTTGAATGGTTGCACTCGAAATACGATTATACTTAGTCATATTTCCCTCATAAAGTTAGAGTAGGAGTAGGTTTAGTTTAGAATAGTTTTATTTTATTTTAAGTTCAAATTCAATAAAATGATGAACTTGGGCATATACGAACTTAATTAAATCTGCAACTTCTTCATGCTTTTAATTTTATCATAAGAAGAGGTTACTTCTTCAGGGTAGGTCTCATACACTTATGTTCATCCTTGACCTTTTTCTCTGTGATTTTAGTTTCAGTTTTGTTTTAATATTTGCTGATCTAAGCTATGTTTTGTAGGTGTTCAGGAACTTTCTAGCACCCCTATTGGTTTAGAATTCACTCTCCTTGTTTCACCTGCTTGTGAGTTAGGAAACAAAGTGATGATGTTGATCAAGTCACAAATAAGTTAAATTAGGGAGTCTATGAACCTATACTTTGCTTTCATATTGTTATAATCCTCATCTTTATTACATAATCATTAAGATTTTTCCATGAAGGCTTAATTTTGAAACAAGACATTTGCAAGGGAAGGGATATTTGATTTAACTTCATTTTTTTTTATCGTTGTTGCCTAGACTTTGGATTTTGGTTTTTTAATAAAAGCCCAATTAGGTTCAACTTTGCAAGACATAACTTGTTAAGATCACAGCTTAAATTAGACAAACATGCTTTCCTCATAATTATTCTTTTGTTGAGATATACTTTCATATGTTGCCTTGTTAAAGTTTATTTTCAAATTTGGCTTTTCCTTTATCTTTTTCTTTGGATTTGTACTTTCTTTCTTCATTTTCAATTTTTAAACATTTTCGTTTCATTTGTTTTGATCGATTTTGTATTTGTAAATATTTTCTTTTTTTGTAGTTTCTATTTGACTATTTTGGAAATTTTATTTTCCGTTATGGTTGTCTTCAGATTTGATTTCTGATTTTTTTTGTTTGATTCAACAATATTTAACATGTTGTTTACTAGCTGTCTTTAAACCTCATTTTTAATATAGAGAGATTTTTATAAAATCATTTTACTTGAAATCGGAAAATTTGAAATATTCAAGATGAGAAATTCTCATGACTATTTTATCTTCTCAAGAAAAACTAACTAGGAAAATACTTCATAGCATGGTCTCATCAGAGTTCAATATCTTGTAAAATTGGAATTACTTGGGAATGACAAATCATAATATGAGCAACTTGGTTTTTTTCCCATGTAGAGTGATACACAAAAATAACTTTTTATATCACCCCTTTTCTTATTTCATCATTGCTTGATTGCAATCATTAATATATTTATCAAAAGCCGAAGATTAAAGTAAGAAAATGTGGGAAGTGTATGCAAACCCATCGGAGTTCTAAACAGGCTTGCGGGCAACAGGTCAATGCCTACATGATATCATGGCAAGTGCGCTTTGCTTAGTAATCAAATCTAAAGCCTTGTTTCTCAAGTTTAAATAAATCAAAATCCCCTATTCTCTTTGAAAAGACCAGGTGAAATAGTATAAGTATTGGTGCACTTCTTTTATCTCTTACAAATTAGTCATAAAGAATTTATCTATGATCAACATTTTTTCTTATTTCTAGTGATCTGATATCTGTTCTCTTATTTATGCACATATATAACTGGTTCGAACAACGTGTCGCCAATTGTTGTGGCAAACAACAACCTCCCAAATTTGTGTTAAATGTCAATATGAAAATTTGGTCCCCTTTTTTTTTTCGAAATTTTTGTCATTTTGGATTGAGTTGATATGTTTTAATTTTGTACATATGCTTTATATTATGGTTTTACATGAGCATCAATACATTTTAAATGCTTAGACTTGAGAGTGATTGCATATTTTGACCCTTATCTATTTCGATTTTGCATTTAATTCTTTTGAATTTCATAAATTCAAACATGAAATTCAAAAGGCGAATTTTGAAAAAAAATTCCCCTATGGCATATCATTTTCGGGATGCTTTCATCGTTTTTAAGATGTTTTGATTGTAATCTTGATCATAGAGTGAATCTCATAGTTTTCATATATTACTTATCTCTAATGTCTTTGATCACATTGCTTATATATATTTATTTAAGCTACACAAATTTGAAGAACTATAAAATTTAGTAAGTTATGAAATAGCTATTCTTCATCCAGATATTTTATTAACCTTGATATAATATATGAATTTGAATGAAAGACAAATAATTTTAATCTTTTACAAAGATCTTATTAATGGTGTTGTTCCATAGCTCATGCTTTAAACTTTAGATGGCGAATTATTTTTTTAGCTTGTGATTTCCATTATATGTATTACAAAACAATACTTTGAAAACAAAGTATATCATCTATTGATCCATTATAATAACATTGGATGATTATGGTCATTGTTCCTAATTGAATCATCGATTTTATAGACCATTTATGACAAGATGTGCAACTACCATATGGCATTTTCAATCGCATTTTCGCTTTTTTATAGAACCCTGATTGAATTTCATTCAAGACAAGCATGAGAACTCTTAGAACGTTTTTGTTCTTAAAAATACATTTTTTGAAACCCAAGAGTCAGTCTTCAAGTCTCAAGAAAGCAATATTGGGTTTAAATCCACAAATTCGATTAGGGTTAGTAAAATTAATCTAAAAAAGATGGCAGGCAAATAAAATTTCGAAAATGGTCAAAAATAAAGCTAGAAAGGTTTCTAATGTAAATTCACTTATTTCGATTTTCAATACTGAACCTGAAACAACAAAATACATTATTAATTACAGAGATTTCAAATCAGGTTCAGATATTAAAAAATGAGTTTTCACCTATTGTGATGAAATTCATAGAGAAAAGTCAAAAAAATGATTCTAATCTGGAAACCTTACTCTGAAAAGAAAAAATATTTTGGATTTATGTATAACTTGCAAATGGGTTAAAAAGATGCTCAAATGGAACTCATTTCTGATTTTCAAAATCATTTTCTTGATGCTCAAATGCTAATTTTAGAATTCTAATTGATAGATATGACTTCAATGTTCTAATTTATTTAATTTCGTTTTTTAAAAGAACAACTATAGGATTTGAAATTCAGTAGTTGTCCCTGGTTTTTATATTTTTGTTATTAATTAGTTTTTATTTGTTTTGACAGGTTTACAACGAATGATTGTGACCTATAATGGTGCATTGAAGATCTCTACAAAATCAAGAATAGGCTTCTAAATTTTTTCAATTAGTTTTTAAAGAAAACTAATTCCTATTTTACGTATAGTTTGTTAAATTTCAATTATGGTTTGGGATCAAAACAATTTTATGATATTCCATTCCATATTAGGATGAGACATTTTCTCGTAATTAATGAGAGTTGCTAGTATTAACCATGGGTCTCTTTTCTTATAAAAGAGAGAAATAAAACATTAAAGATGGTTCAAGATCTGGGGGAGTTTAATTCTGCAGTAAGAGAAAGACTTGAAGACATTGTTGTATTAGAGCTATTCTCTTTCTGTAGGATTTTAGAAGACTCTATAAGAACACAGTTATTTGAAATTAATAGCAAGTTTCCATTTTTATGCATTGTTGTATAATTTGTAAGCTTGTTGTTATTTCTTTTGATTCATTCAGCTTTGATTTAAATTTTGTTACGAATTAGTGTATTAATAATTGATGTCAGCGCTGTTGTTAATCTCAATTATTTTATATTATTTTGAGATTATGTAAAACTATCTTTGCAGGGCTGCACAAGATTTGAACCAAGATTGATTATGATTTCATGGAGATTAGTCTATAGTGATTAATAACTATGTATTGATCATTTTCAAACATGTCTTGATTTCCTTTATATTGGATTTAGATGAACTAATTCTGTTATTCAATATAAATTTCACAATGAATTCATTTTACATGATTGTATTTGGGTATATACATGAATCGTTTTGATAACTATTTGTCAGAATTATTTCGGTGTGTATTCACTTGAACAACCTATGAATCCTTGAACTATTTTGATGATTTGCAGGTCCATCTTGACCCCAATTACAATTACAGTCCTTCCCTCTTCTTATTAGATATTCTTGCTCTTGATTAGGAGTAGGGCTATCCTTCTCCTGGTTAAGATAGGTTTTCTTTTATTGCTTGCATCCTAGATTAAAACTGCATTTGCATTTAAGTTCAAGTCTCCTTTCGTAGGAGTAGATCCAAGCGTGGCTTTGTTTAGCCCTTATTTCATCAAATGATTTCCTTCTTCAAGCAACTGCAAGAAGGTAATTCCTTTTCTTATGTCTTCTGATAACAACAAGTAACAATTCACATCAACAGATAGAAGGTTGTGTATATATCTTTGTATATATAAAATAGTTGATATTAGATTAACAATATATTAGGCTAGTATTAGGACAAGGGTAACTGGAGACCCATAGAACCAGTCAGAATCACCATTTCAACGAACAAGAGTCTAATTGGGACCCTGACCGGGTGATCTCCCCAATGTTGATCATGGTCATTTTTGGCCATCAACAAGAGAGAAGGCATGTTTCTTTTCTCTTCAAGCTGCTTTCTGACATTCTGGGCACTTCTAAGAATATTCATGTGAATCTTTGAACATGGTAGGCCAATAATAGCCAACCTTGAGTATTTTATGAGTTGTAGTATCACCTCCAAAATGTCCTCCAGCAAGCCCGCTATGAAGTTAAAATAGGACTTTATCAACGTCTTCTTTTTTAAGGCATCTCAAATAAACACCATAATAGTTTCTTCGACAGAGCACTTGTAACGTCCCCAGGAACCCAACACGTCGGGCAACGCCACAGAGGAACATCTTTTTGCTCTGATACCATTTTGTAACATCATCGACCACCAACGGTCGGACCATGCTACTCATAGAAACAACAATTATCATATGCATATAAATATAAACATAAATAGACAACATATTCTGTTCATACATAGATTAATGTGGAAATAACAATGAGCCTACACATACAACATATAAAAGCATTACTCATCAATTATAACACATGTACATATACACAACATGTAAATGAACATAAAAGTGGTACTTATCTTTTAATAGAAGACCACCAACTGCGTGCAGACCTTCCACAAACCTCTCAGCCATAGACCACGCTGCTCATCACTCTCAGCAGTGGGTCACCCTCGAGCTAGGACTAAGCTCCACCCAGGAAAAGGAATCCTAGACTAGGTTGAGGTTACAGAAAACTACATAGTGCAACTGGAAGGATTCTCTCCAAGAGCCCACTTACTCCCACTACTCACAGACTCTCATTCCCCACATGCATATTCCACCTTGGGAATATGCACCTTCTCTGTTCCACAGTCCATCGACTGCTCCACTTCCCTTTCAAGGTCTCGACAACATTCTAGATCAGGAATTCTCAGAGCTCCGTAGCTGGTTCTGGACTCTCTCTAGGAGAAAATCACTTCCCAACAAACTCTCTAAGAGCCTACTTACGCCCACTACTCACAGAATCTCATTCCCCACATGCTTGTTCCACCCCAGGAATATGCACCTTCACTATTCCACAGTCCATTGGCTGTTCCAATTCCCTTTTAGGGTCTCAGAAATAGGCCAGATCAAGAATTCTCAGAGCTCCGTAGCTGGTGCTGGACTCTCTCTAGGAGAAAATCACTTCCCAACAAACTATCTCACCTGGAGAGAGTTGCTCACAGGCCTGGCAACCTGCCTCTTCAACCACAGGTCTGACAACCCGCTTCCTCAACCAACTTCAACTCAATTCCATCAAGCGAGGACAATAGAAAGGCTCAATATAGCTCAGGGGATGGCAACAACCACAATTCGATAAGGCACAACACGACTCTGGAAAGTACATATACATTGTGCTTCATAGGAAAACATAGGTCAACTTCACGGGTTACTGGTTTCAGAGGTGTGTGAAAGATGTAGGGGTCGACAATGGAGGCCAAACGAGTTAGGTGAAGGATGGGAGAATGGGGAGTGAACCCCCCCAATTAGCTAACATTCCAGCTTTAACTGCATGCACCCATGTCGACACCTATCTTCCTGGAGCTGCATGCACTCCATTTAGCACTCGTTCCCTTTCTTGGGAACTTAGGATAACTGGGTTTATTTTCCCCACTTTAGTATTTTCATTTTCAGGAATATATTATAATATTCCCTTGGGTTGATCCCTCTAGCTTAGCCCCTCTTTCCTAGCCTCTCAGACCCATCCCTTTCCCTACCTAGTGGAGCTTAGTCCCCCATTCTCTTTTATCGTGGTCGGTCTACATGCAGTGATGTATTTATATTAAATATATGAGCATTTACACATATACAATAATAGGCTCACTGGCCATTGCATCTAGGTTCTCTAACCTAATCATCACATAAGCCTCCTGACTTATTATAACTCGGCTCACCATCCTATCAAACATGTTTACAATTCATAATTACAACCAGGGCTCTACCTGGGGATATTACAATCCCCTCCCCTTATTTTTTCACTATCCTTAGTGCAACTTGTTTATACATGTACAATTCAAAGTTCTTCAAAAAGCTCCAAGCTTTAGCTATTGGAAGCCTGTTATCCACATGGAGCTCTAATTTCAAGCACCAATTTCGATGTTCATACTGTAGCTGAAACTCAATTGCTCTATTCCATAGAGTTGCTTCAGGAAAGCATTCAACTCATTGTTCCTTGTTACATGCTTCAATTAAACCTCATTGAAAGCTCCGACTGGCTGTAGATCCACAATGTTCCACCCAACCTTAGATCTCATTATTGATAAAATCTCAAGAGGGCTATGAATCCACAGACGTAAACACTATGATTGTACACCTATTCATTCAGAAGCACCATTAGAACATACATGCAATATATATACAGGAAATTCTAATAACATTATAACCTGTATACAAGATACACAACATACAATGAATAGATAATTGATACTTATATTTTGATTGAGAAGACATTCCACCCCTGAGCAGGGCTATGACTCCATCGAGGCAATGGCTTCCCAAGATAGCCACGATCCATAATCTATATCAACATGGTATAGGCCAAGGTACCAAACCTCAGCACCACTCCAACCAGCGGTCTCTCATTCCCCGCATGCCTGCCCCACCCCAGGAGTGTACACCTTCATTGTCACATAGTTCATCGACCACTACACCTCCTTTTCCTTGTGCTTTAACAACAGGATGGACATGAAGTCTCAGAGCACCGCGGTTCCAGGAGTTCCAACTGCCCTCAAAGGTCTCTAGGTACCCTCCATGCCTCATACCAGGGAACCTATCCCCACACTTCTCCCTCCAAGGCTCCAACCTTCTCCAAGGCAACCCAAGGAGAAGTGTACACACACTCAGATCCATCGGGGATCCACAGGGTAAGATCCGTTGTCTCCAATCAACATCTTCCCTGAGCTACTCTTTGTAGTCAACATTCCAACTTTAATCAACATCATCTCATCTGCATCACCCACATGCAGTTATCATGAGAAAACATAAAATAATTTATTTAGAAACTCAAACTTAGTTCAAAGGGAATTCATCTTTTCCCCAAAACATGAAATTCTATTTCATAATTCTTCTTGGTTGTTGCCATATTATGAATGCATCCTTCCTTGTGGTTTTCCACATGCACCAAACTGCATACCATTTTTCATCTTGCATACAACCAACAAATTGTCAGTATTTCCTGTACATCATAATTCAATTGCAATATGTACAAAACCTTATGCAGTGATCTTAGAATTGCTTGAACCTAGCAATTCAATCACAATTACCCAACAATTTAATAAAATAGAATGACTTATCATTCTATGCATATGCATGTACACAGTAATATCTCTAAGTTCATTACTTCTTTTTCTGAACAATAAATATCCTATAGTCAATGCTTACGTGACTACTTGACTTGAAACTTCCCTATTGAAATTTCTATCAACTCCTGAAATGTCCTCAACTTCATGGGTTAACAATGTTTCAACTGTTAGTAACAATTATTCCCATGCCATAATATATATGCATGTACTTACAAAACACATTCCACAAATGCATTTAAGTATACAATTATATCACTTACCATGCACGAGTGCAATTATCAATGCATATTTATTCAATGCACCTTGCATTGAATTACATAATTCTCTTTATCTCAATCATGTATCTCGCCATCCATAAGTTGGAATTCTGGCCAATGTCTTGACACATTCCCCACACACTTCCTATTGTCTTCCCAATTAATTGGATGCCTTCCTTTTCGACCCGAACACTACACCAAGAATACAATTTTGTGGTGTTCATTAGTGTTAGCAGAAAGGTTGCAATCCAAGTTTTATTTATAGGTAGGAAGCTTTGGTACCTGTGTGGTTCATAACCTTTTCATATCCATACTTTGCCATATCCAACCATGTTCTGGTCTCATACATGACTAGATTTACTGACATTCATTCCTATAACAAGTTCTTATCTTTTATTTTCTTTGGTTATTACCCCATAACCAAATTAACATGACATTCTACTATGTCAGTGTGTGCATTCAAAAGATAAAAAGATTTGATAACTATAACATGCCTCTAGCCTTTACCACATCTATTGGTATCTTATTCATGTTAATGCATTCGAATAATACCATCCTGTGTATCATAAAAAATCAATCGGGGGAAAATTCTTACCTGAATTTCCTTCAGCAATTATGCAATAAGAGTAATAAAAACTCATACCTGCATGATTGCCATTAATAAATTTGATGCTACTTGGATGGCTGATGATAGTAGAAGATTTCATGTTTCTTTTATCAGACTTATAACCAACACTTCAACTTTCTGTTGCTTCCTTATATATGCAACAACATCACCAACAACACTTGCAAACATGCAAGCGTTCTTTCCTTTGGCCGACTCAACAAGCCATAACATACTTGCTGCCATAGAAATTACAACAACTTCTTTCTCTCTGTAAAACTTTTCCTTGCTCATCCCAGAACTTTTCTTGTGCTCTCATTGTAGTCATTGTACATGATTAGTTTTGACCTGAGCACTTTCTAGCCAAATCACTCTTGGCTTCTTTTGCATTTATAGTCACGAACTAAGTTGATATTAACCTTCAACTTTCATTTATCCCGTGGATCCTACTATCCCAACTCATACTTGGATGAATTAAATTCCAAACCAAGATGTTTTATAGACTCTGGATTCTTCAACATCCAGTTACTCTTGAGGACTGAACTTATTCGGCCCTTTTCCTAACTGAATACTTTAGTACTTGAGGTTTTTTTGTACTCTTCTCTTCCCTTTTCCAACTAGCCTCAAACTTGACTTGCCTAGGCAATCTCTAGCATATTGTAAGGATGCACATATGCCTCCTTTGCTAGCTGCATAGAATTAACTGAAATTACTTCTTTCACCTTACCATCATAGCTTCAAATGATACCTCCAACCTTTTGGGTTGTCACTCATGGATCTATGTCACTTAAGATGGCTTCTTTTCATGCACCATCTCCTCTGCATTCAAAACCATGCTTAGAACCATTTTCATCTTCCATTATCTTAGGATGTTCATGGATTTGACTCCATCCATGAGTTTTTCCTTGTCTACTTTGCATACTTGCCACCACATATTATGCTGATATTAATTTTCAGCATTCCCCTATTACTTGGATCCCTCTGATCCAATTCCTTCATAACCCAATTATATTTCCAGTCATGTTCTCTGAGTAACCTTGGACAGTTAACACCAACTTCTTTCTTGAAGCAATTTGGTTTAACCTTTCCATGAATGATCATATCAACATTGGTATTATCTTGATGAATTATTATTTTCTCCTGACTTGACCCATTTGATTTTTCAACCTGACTGGAAAAAACAACTTCTGTCATGCCATATTTGATGACCTTCATGCCATGCTTCCACTGCGCACTTTGTTAGCAATAATGGGGGTGCTATCTTCAATATGTAGGATTGATCTTTGGAGATGTCACATCTTGTCTCCAAACTCTTTCATATTCCATAAAACCTTCCTTATTCCCATGCTTTTCATCTCCATATGAACTTATGGTTCATGCATTATCATCTATCGTAGATGGCTTTCTCCACCTAGCATTCACATTTGATGTGCAAATATTGTCACCTGGACTGTCTTCCCCAAACAAGAATTTCATTCGGGGTTTCCATGTTGCTTATTGAACCCAACATCTGATCCAATGACTTCTTAAATATTTCAATGCAAATGAATAATCATCTCTATCCTTCTTTCTTCAATTTGTAGACATCTCAAGATTTTTTGTTTTGTTTTAAATGTAACCATTACATCTAAAAACGAATGTACAACAATTTTTGTTAGCTAGAACCATGATATACCATTTTGGTATTATATGCACAACTTTTCCTTTTATGGTCACCAAAAATATCCTCTCTAACTTCTTGTGATCTAAGCTACTCAATCCTCAAATATGGATGAATACCTGGAATCCTCTTTTCGAGATCTTTCCAATGACTGCTTCCTTGCTCAATTCTGAGCTTTGAGCAGAAAGCTATGGTCCTTTAAAACTTGTGCCTTTTATTTGATGCATTCCTTGTGTAGTTGATCTCTTTTCACTGAGCTAATGACTCTTAGATATTTGCTGGACCCTATCAAAAAATTCCCAGGTCTTCAGTACCTCTTTTTATGTAAGTTCAAACCATACGAAACCCACAGGCTTCCTTCCTAACCCCTTTTCCCTTATTTAACACAGTTTTCGGGCACTAGACCTTTTTCTTCATCCCTCAATTACATGTGACCACGAGCTGTGACCTAGTGCTATCAGATAGGTGCTTATTCATAGCCTTGAGATCTTTGAGGCTCTGAAACTTCGGCTTCAGAATCTCTTGCTACTTCGTGCCTTATTTCTCCCGAACACCAAATTGGTGAACTTCGTGAAGTGGGGTGGATCAATGGTCCACGACTTCCTCAACAACCGACGATTGGGATTTATCACGGAACTCCAGGATTCAGAAGTTCTGGGATGTCCATACTCTCCAACCTTCTAGAGTGCCCAGTCTCTGGACTATGGTATCGGTTTCCATGTACCTTCTCCCAATCAACGGTCGAGATTAACTCCGGCCTCCGAGAGTTCTCGACTCAACATAACTGCAACACAATTCCTTCGGAGTACCAAGTCTCCGGACCTTGGGATCAAGCGCCACGCGTCCACTGGGGCCCACGGTCTTCGTGCTTGAACTAATAAATACTGAGAACGTCACACCAACTTTAGTACTTTTCAAATTGTGGGGACATGGTTTGGCGGTTTTGGAGTAACCCACCAATTGTTCCGCAATTGTCCCCACGCTAACATGTACCCCTTCTGGGAAATCGTGGTTTGGATTGCGGGATCTCCCTGTAGAATTATCTGCCACACAACTTCAATCTCCGCAATGCCTCTCGACCATCTATCTTGATAGATCGTGATCAAAGTTAATGCAACCCCGATCTAGCTAACTTCTCAGAGCTTCGTAGCTGGTGATGGACTCTCTCTAGGAGAAAATCACTTCCCAACAAACTCTCCAAGAACCTACTTACACCCACTACTCACAAAATCTCATTCCCCACATGCTTGTTACACCCTGGGAATATGCACCTTCACTATTCCATAGTCCATTGACTGCTCCACTTCCCTTTCAGGGTCTCAGAAACAGGCCAGATCGAGAACTATCAAAGCTTCATAGCTAGTGTTGGAGACTCTCTAGGAGAAAATCACTTCTCAACAAACTCTCTCACCTAGAGATAGAGCTTCTCACAGGCCTGACAACCTGCCTCTTCAACCATGGGCCTGACAACCCACTTCCTCAACCATCTTCAACTCAATTACAACAAGTGAGGACAATATCAAGGCTCAATATAGCTCAGGGGATGGAAACAACCACAATTCGATAAGGCACAACACGGCTCTGGAAAGTACATATATGTTGTGTTTCACAGGAAAACATAGGTCATCTTCACGGGTTACTGGTTTCAAAGGTGTGTGAAATATACAGGGGTCGATGATGGAGGCCAAACGAGTTAGGCAAAGGATGGGAGAATGGGGAGCGAACCCCCCCAATGATCTAACTTTCCAGCTTTAACTGCATGCACCTAGGTCGACACCTGTTTTCTTGGAGCTGCATGCACTCCATTTAGCACTCGTTCCCTTTCCCAGGAACTTAGGATAACTGGGTTTATTTTTCCCACTTCAGTATTTTCATTTTCATGAATATATTATAATATTCCCTTGGGTTAATCCCTCTAGCTTAGCCTCTCTTTCCTAGCCTCTCAGTCCCATCCCTTTCCCTACGTATTGGAGCTTAGTCCTCCATGCTCTTTTATTGTGGTCGGTCTACATGCAGTGATGTATTTATATTAAATATATGAGTATTTGCACATATACAATAATAGGCTCATTGGCCATTGCATCTAGGCTCTCTGGCCTAATCATCACATAAGCCTCTTGGCTTATGATAACTCAACTCACCAGCCTATCAAACATGTTTACAATTCATAATTACGACTGAAGTTCTACCTGGGGATATTACAACACTCCTTGGATGAGCTGATATTGTGCAGTATTAAGTCTAAGGGCTCTCTTCTTATTAGGATCTAAATAATGGGGAGCAATTCCACGGGTCATATATTATTTCGTCTCATAATACCAATGGTCCCCAGAGACAAGGATATCAAAATCTTCTCTCTCAAAGAGACTTTGAAATTGGTAAATTTCATCCTCCTCTACCTTTACATGCGCCGATTCAACTATGAGATTTCAAAGTCCTTGTCCCTTGACAATTTTAGCAGGCTTGATCTCAGGGTCATATTCCTGAAGGGTCGTTATCTGGTTTGCTCTATTTTCTCTCAGATCTTTCCGTACTAAGAGATTCCTCACAATTGGGTAAGGGACAATCACTTTGGTTTTGGATTTAATCAGGTAATGTATGAAGTGTTTGACTGCTTTCAAAACAACGTAAGCTTGTTTATCAACTTTGGGATAATCTAATTCTACTCCCTGCAACCCAAAACTCATAAAAGCGATGGGGTATTCATTCCCATCTTGATCTTTCTATGTAAAGACAGTTGCAAATGCAACATCGGAAGTGAATGTGTATAGTATGAAGTCATTGTTAAAATTGGGACTCATCAATGTTAAAACCTAAGTTATTTCTACTTTGATATTTTTGAATGTCGCTTTCTCTTTAGGTCCCCATTTAAACTTTTCATTTTTCTAGATCATGTCTTGGAGTGGTTTTACAGTTTCAACAAAACTGGGAACAAATCTCCTCACAAAATTTATTTTGCCGAGAAAGGATTGCATGGATTTCTTATTATGGGGAGGAGGCATTTTAGAAATGGCTTCAATCCTTTCAGGTTATGTCATTGTGCCTTATTTAGATACAATGAATCCAAACATCTGTTGAAAACTTTCCTCAGATGAGTAATATGATCTACCCTGTTCTTAGAGAAGACAATGACATCGTCCAGATATACTACTACACACTCATCACTGAGTCCCCTGAAAGCTATGTCCATGGTTCTCTAAAAGGTTACCTCTGCATTGATTAACCCAAATGATATTTTCCTGTAAGCGTAAGTCCCCCGTTTGGTTTGAAAATAAGTTTTCAATTGATCATCATGGGCAACTAGAACTTGATTGCAGCCAGAGAAACCAGCTAGTAATGAGAGCATCTGGGAACCAGAAACACACTAAAGAATCTTCTCTACAGGAGGCACTAAATAATTATCTTTCTCCAAAGATTTATTCAAATTCATGAAGTCCACACATAGTGTTATGTATCCATTTTTCTTCCTTACAGGTATGTTGGCACATAGTGGGCAGACCCATGGTTAATCATATCTATACCAACAAAACCCTTAGACACAGACCCTTTTAGCATCACTTGTAGAGAAAGTGAATTCTCACCTGAGGCATCTAGACGGGCTGCATGAACCAAGTTTCTATAGTGATGAGGAGAAGTGAGGCATCCTTCATGTTCTTACTATTATTTGCTCATGTGTGCAGTTCTCATTGCTTAACAATTACTTAACATTCACCATATTCTATGTGCGACATTCGCCCACTTAACATTCATTCAATTAACAAATACTTCAGTGCACGACATTATAACATCATATATGAAAAATACATTCATGATATATCATCATCGTACCATAACATTGACATCATAAATTGCAAAGACAACACATCATAAGACACATGTTTAACATTGTTCACCCAACTTGGGCTATATCCACAACGAATGGCTTCTTTTATTATTCATTGATAATTCTCTTATAGTTGCACACTATGCTACAAATATGAAATAGTAAAATTACCCAACCCTTCCTAGCCGTTCTGCATTAGTGTGAGCTTTAGTCTTCAGTCATACCTTAAAATTCTTCATTTTTCTCGATTCAACTTGCCCAACAAGCATTAAGAACTTCCTCAAAAAATTCTGAATCCTAGAATACTAACATTCAGAACTCCTTTGATCCGGATTTTATGAGCAGAACGAAATGTATACATATTATTAACAGGTGCTTAACACAAAATAATAGAGATACAGTAAAATTGGTTTTCTATTCAATAAGGAAATAAGCTGAAATTGTAAAATGCAGCGGAAACAAGCTTGCTGGAATGGTGGCGGCTTATCTCTAAGAAGAGATGTGATGACTGCGCTCATTTGCAAGAAGATGATTACAATGAGGCTCTGGAGGAATTTTTACAATAAATAGGAATGCCAAAAACCCTAAACATCCAAAAACCTAACCCTAGGAGATGAAGTGCCAAAAGTCATGTGGACCCCGTCTGGGTAAGTTAGTACATCAACTTCCCAGGGTCGTAACTTTTGCACACGATCTCTGTTTTAGATGTATGATATCCCGTTGGAAAGGTATCATCGAGGAGATTCATTTTGGGGGCACAATATTCCTTCATATATTATTAAGAATCTAGATCCCAAAAAACCTTCATTTAGGCCCTCAAAATGGCCTCGGAAGTTAAAACTGCTAAAAATACTAAATTGCCAAAATTGTCAGAAAATTGTTTTGAGCCAGTTGGAAAAGGTGGGTGGCCTCCGATATCCACCTGGATCATCCTTTTTCCCACCCAAAACCCATTACATATTTATACATAAAAATAAGGCTAATCCCATTACAAAAGTGGAAAAAATGTCCCAAAAATCCTAACGATCTATAATTGTTTTCCTCCTTTTTTGCGTTGCTCCGTCGCACATCCTTTTGTAGCGCGGTCTGGTTCATCTTATAATTACCTTTTTTTTCTTTGACTTCTTCTGGCGTAGATCACAAAACTTAACCAAAATTCCTATCCAACATACTCCCAACACTCACTTGTGGCTCATCTTGAGCCACTCAGGCCTTCTTCTAGTGCGCCATAAATTGTTTGAAGGTCCCTTTCACTGTCTCAACCTTTTCCTTGACCTCTAGTTCCTTCTACAAAATTTGGTCAACTATGTATGTTGTGACGCAAGCTTGCATATTCTCGACACCTTCCTAAGCTGCATGCTTGATGATTCCTTGAGTTGTTGCTAAGGTCACTATCACTCTGTAGGCTTCCTCCTGTAATACTTCTAGCTGTTGTGCATGAGTCTGTTGCTGTAATAGTTCTACCTTTTGTGCGGCCTCATCACGCTCCTGTTTATTTTTTTTGTACTTCATTTCTAAGGAAACATTTTTTGCCGTAACTTTTATGAACTCATTGGATGTCTTCTCTGAGCGCACGTTCATCTCTTGTGTTGTGCTCATTTGTAGTTCCTGCAATACATCCATTGGCAGTTGTGATAGTAGTAAGTCAATGTGACCTAGTGCCCTGGCATGTTCCTGCATTTTTTTCGTGGGGAACCTGACTGCCCCTATCGCTAGCTTAATCAATCTCCATTATCCTACGACTGCTAAGGACTGGGATATTGTTGACCCTGCCTTTCCAGTATTGGTATTGCTTGTTGTTGGTTCGTCCTCCGGCTGTCGCCTTGATGCGATATTTGTTGCTTCTAGTAGTTGTCACAATTCTCCCATCTATTCCTTCATGCATCTATTCATCTCTTCTTTTTGGCATGTTGCGCGCTAAAATGCGTCATCAGTGACTTCTTTTACTTGCTCGCCTATCTTCTCCAAATCGTCCTCTATCAAATCCTGGATCGTCACTTCCTTAACGACTTTGTGCTTCAGTTGTTTCTGTCCGGGTCTCCTTGCCTCTGGCTCTTTTCTCTTCCTACCATTGCATGATGTTATCTGTTGAGTTGTTTCCTCTGCTATATATATGATATCATATATATATATGTTGAAGGTTCCTTCATGCCCCCTTAGTTTCTCATGCCCCCTGAGGTTCTCATGCCCCCTGAGGTTCTCATGCCCCCTGAAGTTCTCATCCCCTGGCTTTTTCTAGGTTCTCATGCCCCTTGCACGGCCCCTTGGGGTCCCTTGGGGCCCCCTTGCCCGCCCCCCTTGGGGGCCCCCTTGCCCTGCCCCTTGGAGAACATTCTTTTATATTCAAAGCATTCTTTGTGCTCCTCCTTAAGAGGAGGGAACCTTTCTTAGACCCCGAGGGTATGCTACTTAATTCCCCAGGGGGGTCTTTTGTATTTCTTTCCTCTGTCCTAGTCATATTCTTCTTCTTCATCCTCATCGACCTTGTGTATTTTTTGGTTTTTCTTCTCTGATGGCCTTGTATCAGCTAGTGGAATATTCCACTCATTGTCCCAATCAATCGTAATGTGGCCTATCTCCTCCTTTGTCAAATTGTATTGTGTTGGAAACCACTGCTGATCTGTGTCCTTCTTTTCTTGTATGCACATGTGGTGATGCCTTGCCTTAAAACGTGCCACTGCCTTATATGCCTCAACCACTTGAAGGCATATGTGTGGTGTCCTTTGGATGTTGTCTCTGATAGTTTCCTTGTAAATGTAAAATGTGACATTATTGTCCATCTGTAGCTCCTTATGTGTCATGTACCAAAGGTTTTGATACTGAGCGGTTAAGAAAGGTTTCTCCGTGACTCCCAAAAATTGAATGTCGTCTTTCTCTCTCCAAGCTGATAGCGCGATTAGAATTAGTAACCAGGAGTAGTGGAAACCAGTCCCCTTTTCTTGTGCTTCCTCACAATTTATCAAAAATTGGTTTAACAAAAATGTTCCCCAATTCATTTGGACACCCTCGACACATTGTTCTGGTGCCATTATGACCGTTCTTGGCACTTGATATTTTATGCACTTCCTTAATAGCTTACAATCTAAGGCTTATGTCTCAAACCTTATCGTCGGGTCACAGATTCTTGCGACATCCAATCCACATTGTCCAATAAATGTATGGAATTTCTCTTTTATGCTCTCAAAGAGAGTCTTTTTGTTCTTTTTGTCAAAAAACAATGGTGTGGGGTCCTCCCCTTGTGACTGAAGACCTGTAATGCGCACTATTAAATCTATATCAATGGATAATGGCCTATCAATCCACATGTATCCCCTATGCAAAAAACTTAGCAACATTTCTACACACGCGTTGATCTCTTGGCTTCGTCCAAAATGCGGTATATCGAACAAGTTTAGAAGACTTATTTTTTGCAACCCCCTAGCCCACACCTGTGGCTCAATGACTATCATATGAGTCTTAAAAATAATGGATTTGATCAAGAACTTGTTGGGTACTAGCTATTGAAACTTGTTTTCATCGGTGATGTTGTGGTCTGCATACTTTAATGCATATATCAAACCTAACATATTGCCTTCTACAATGACTCCCTTTGGAATCAGTGGTTCCACTAGCAGATACTTTGCATCCTTCTCTAAATGGACCTATTTTTTGGATGGGTTTCTCGATGGGATATAATCCCTATAGAATCTTGATTTTGAGGATGATGCCTCCTGTGTTTCCTCAACTACCGGTGGCGTTGCAGGATGATCGCGTAGTTTCTTCGGTATTGATGTTGACACTCCTACTGCTTTTGGTGGTGGCATATTCTTTTGTGAAAGGTGCTCTATAAATTTGTTCTGAACTTTGGCTCTGTATCTTTGACTCTGAAACTTGGCTCTATATGCAAACTCTATTTGACAATAAACTTCCCTTGTTGGCCCCTTGCGTACTTTTATATTGCATTTCCAGTTGTAGCTTCCCTTCGCGCCTAAACTTCCCATCTAATCCACTAGTGGTTGGTATTCATTACTTGCTTTAATGCTCCATTACTTCGTATCTTTGGTGAATTCTTTGTTTGGTTTTGCAATCTGTCATGATCTTCTACATTTAATGTTACACGGTGCCACTATTTCTTTGGAATGGTAACTTTTTACTGCACACCTCATCATGGATTGTCTTAAAAGATCTTAGTTGTGATCTGCACAATCACTTCTCTCTGCTCAATCTCTTTTCCTTGCGCCAAATTTATTCCTTTGTCTGTGCGCTCTTCTACTTACTTTTCTCTCATTTGTGACAATTTCATGCTTTTCCTCTTTACTTGCTAACCTTAATCATTTTGACTCCTTGACTTTCAACTCCTTCCCTGAACCATTTTCATACTTTTTTCTGTTTTACTTTCTTTTTCTCTCTTTTTCTCTCTTTTCTTCCCATAGTACACTATGATATAAGTGAACCTACGCAACTCCTCTAGTGCACAGAAGAATGACCATCCCTGTACAATTTCAGTTGACTCCCATTCACTAGTCCTTCCACGACTTGTCCATCCAATTATTCTAACTGAGTAATAGTTGCATCAGTCACATATCTAATCATGTATGGCCCTAGCCAGTGCGTCCTGAACTTTCTTGGGTGCTATAAGAATTTAGTGTCATAGAGTAGTACTAAATCTCCTATCTAAAACTTCTTCTTCTTGATGTGTTTATCATTTCATGCCTTTTCTCGTGCCTTCTGTACTTGTTGATGGAACCCTGCAATAAATCGATCTTCCTCTAAGATTAGTAACTGTGATAGTCTTTCTTCTACTGCGTCGGAATTTGTAAGGTATGTCATCGCAACAATGTGAAAAATCAGTACTAGAAACTCCATGGGCATTACTGCTTCATGTTCATATGCTAATCTAAAAGGTGTATGACCTGTCAACTTCTTATATGTAGTTCTATAATCCCAAAACATTGTATGGATTCTTAAGTCTCAGTCATCCCGTCCTACATTGAAAACCTTGGTCAATGCATTTTATAATATCTTATTGAAGGCCTCCACAGTGCCATTTTCTTACTGGTGATATGGAGTGCTCTTTCGATGTTGTATCTGGAACTCTTTTTTCAATGCTGCAATTCTCTTGTTGAAAAAGTGAGTCCCCTAATCGCTCATAAGCACTTTAGGAAACCCAAACCTTGTAACTATGTTCTCAAACAAGAACCATGCAGTTGTCTTTACGATGCATTCTGTAACTGGTTCTGTCTCTTCCCACCTTGTTAAGTAGTTTATCACGGTAATTATGTACCTGCCTCATGTTCTCCTCGTTGGTGGATTAACCGGTCCTATAAAATACACTCCCCATTTGTCAAATGTCTATAATGTGACTTGCAGATTCAATGGCATCTCATATCTTCATGTTGACCTTCCTACTCTTTGACAAACGTATCAACTTTGACAATAATCCTTAACATCCTTGTGAAGGGTAGGTCACCATAGCTCTACGCACAATATCTTATGCATTGTCACCTTTCCTGCATAATGTCCTCCTGAAATTCCATCATGTGCCTCTGCTAGGATCATTGGTATTTCGTGTTCTAGCACACATCGTCGCAGTATCCCATCTGTGCCTAACTTATAAGTTTCCTGCGATTAACTGATAATCCGTTGTTTTATCCACTAGTTGTTTCTTCTACACTACTGTCATATTGGATGGAGCCACTCCTATGCTCAAATATTGGATAATTTCTACAAAATGGTCGTCTACCATTTGAACTAAGAATAAATGTCTATCTGGTAAACTATCATCTAGGTTCCCCGCGTCTTCTCCTGTCAGTATCCATGACAAATGGTTTGGACCTGCACTTAGTTTCCCTGAATTCACATTAAATTCGAAATCATACTCCTGGAACAACAATAACCATCTGCAGATTCTCCCCCCCCCCCC
>CBVK0100387242.1:1969-13591 GCA_900067695.1 Picea abies | reverse complement strand
CTTAGGGAAAGTTCCATATTCTGTTATGTTTTATTCTAGTTTCTAGTGGAATCTAGGGAGATCTGTTTATGTCCGCATTTACCGATTAATCCTATAACAAAATTGGTGACCATACTGGGGATACAAATCTCTCTCTCTCTTTTTTTTTTTTTCTCTTATTTGATTTTAGCCTACCTTCTTTTGGTTAAATTCATTCTCTGAGTCTTTGGGTGATCCATCTGGACTCCTTGGGTCTGAAATTTCAGTTAGATTTATTGCCTATCTCCCATTTTTTCCTTAATTACAGGGATCATCACACTGTACTATATAGTCAGTCTACGATGACCCTTTGATGTCTCACTCTACTTGTGCAATCCAGTGCGACGTCATCACACTATGCCCTATTGGTAGCTCGCGACGACCCTAGCTCATCACACTGTGCCCTACTGTAAGCCTGCGTCGATTCTTGTAGGATTTGTTGGAGTGAGCCAATTTTTCGTTTTCACCCCATTTTTCCTTAGTTGCGTGGGGTGAACTTATGATACCAGTGTTTCATTGATTTATGAGTTTAAAGATTGCATTTGATTGGTTTTAAGTGATTGAAAGTCTTTCTTTGTGAATTTTACAAGTTTTTGTTTTTGATTCTTGTCGCAAGGATATAATCTCTGGATCTTGATTTGAGTGCTTGTTTGACCAAGGGTATTTAATTTTTTTGAGGTTTTGGATTTATTTTACTTTCCAGATTGTTTGTTGATTGAGAAACATTTTTTGTTTGCATTTGACAAAATTTTTTTCAATCATTTCATTTTTGTCTACGTTATGAGTTTGATTTGAGAATTGTGTTGAATGTGTTGATTTTCCTGGATTACGTTTTCCTTTCTTCATTACGTCTCTGATTTGATTTGGGAAAGGAAGACCTGAAGTCATTTATTCTTGTTAGTAATCTTTCATAAGAAAAAAATTTCATTCAAAATACTTGATTAAGAGAGAACATTGGAAAAGTTTTGTAGTCTTTGATTATTTGGAATTGTGTTCATTCAAGAAATGAGAAATTGTATTTCGTAGCTTTTGTACTTCAAAAAAAGATACCTTCTCCCTACTGTAATTAGAGTTCATTGAATTGAAAGACTTCATATTCATCTCTTCTTACATTTTATTGGGTTAAGGTTACAACATCATTAGTTTCATCTCCACCTCCCATTTTTGAGTAAACAACAACCTTTAAAATACAATGTAATTTTAAAATTTATTAGTAACTTTTATTTTCTAGAAATTTCTCTTCACCAACATTAGCTAGGATAGAGCTTTGGAATAGGTTGTAAGGAACACTCTCCAAAGCATAAAAACACATAATAGTATCTTGTGATAGGGGGAGTTCAAATCAATTTGCTACATTTTGTTCTGGGAATCCCTTCTAACACAAGGGTCAATCATGAGGTCGGATTAAGACTGGTAGAGCTACTCACCCTGCTTTGTTCGTCTTAGTGTAGAGATTGCACACATTATTGGGGGTCACTTTAAGGTATACCCATGATTATGTGTGGGAGCCTCTCAAGTTGATTTTGGGCTAGATAACTTGCCTGTGCACATGGATCAAACTGCCGATTGTTTCCCCAGGCATCATTGTTGTAGTTGGTAAACTTAGTGGCCTATCTCTTTAGGGTATTTACACGAGGTGACTGTGGAGGGGAAAGTCTTCACGGTACCTGGAATTGACGTTGGCCAAAATCACTTGGGCTCCTTGGAGAGTATACCCACTATTATGTGTGGGAGCTTGCACCAGGGTGTAAGTCCATTAAGCAGGTCATCAATGTAACTTTTCCACCTGATTTATCCAAGCTCCTTCTTTTCTTGATTTCATGACATTGGATTTCATCACCAACTAGTGACTTCGAAACAAGAAGGTTTGTTTGCTTGGTTTGATTTCTAGATTTTATTAGTGAGTGTTGTTTGTTTCCTTAGTTGTCCATAGACATTTTTCGTTCCTTATTTGGTTCGACCAACATCGACCTTCGCCATTCACATAGGATGCAAGGGATACCTCCGGAAGGTTACCCTCCTTTGCTTCCTAACTCACTAGAAGGCTCTCCTGAGGGAGTAGTCAATAACGAAGTAGCCTCACAGGTTGGAAGTTCACACTCTTTAGAGGGATTCCAATTTTTTTCAGATTCTTTAGAGGCATTTAGACTTCCCCCAAATCCATTTGAGTATTAGACACGACACACATTTTCTACTGATGAACTCATCAGGAGAAATTGTTGTTGTTGACAACATTAAAGTACCTACTGGACCTAACATAGGATCTAGAGTAGATGATCCACTTTTTCAAAGTGAATTATTTAGAACCCCCACTCACACTATTGGAATTTTTAATCCTAGCTCTGCCCCTTCTACAATACACGATCTTTATGGAAACCTAGGAGTGAGTCTTGATCAACCTATGGCATCGCAAATGCTTGAGACGTTTGTTACATACACTGTACCTTTAGACCATTTTACTGGCATGACTAGTAATGTCACCATCGTTTAGACCAATTGTTGGTTGGTTCTCACTCAATTCTTCCTCTCCAGATGGCCCATTCTACTATGGTCTCACTAGCTATGACCGTTTCTACCGGAAATGTGGTTATCACTCAAGTTCCTATTGGAACACCACTTCTTCTTAGACCAAATCTGTCACTTCCCCCTGGGTATAATGCTTTGAATACTTCCATTACTATTCCTACCCATAATCCATCTGGAGGGTAAAAAATTTTCATTCCTCCCGGGTATAATGTTGCTAGTCAGTTTGTTCCTACACCTACCCAGGTTCTCTCCAGGGGGCCTTACATTCCTCCTCCACCTTTGTTTGGAGGATCTAATTGCCTTGGCCCTAGTGGCTCCAATCCATTTGGAGGCACCAGTCATTCTATCACTTTCAATTTTCAGATTCTTGTAGGAGGTCAAACCCAAGTTGGGGGGAAACCTCAATTTGGGGGGCAACCTCAGATTGGGGGACAAGCTGAGGTTGGGGGGAAACCTCAAGTTGGAGTCCATAACCTAGTTTATGGACAAAATATACCTGTGTTATAATATAAACCTTGGAATCTTCCTTTCCAAGGGACTCAACAACCGTCTGGGGGACAACATCCTCAAGTTAATTCTTTTATACCTCCTAATTTCGATCAACCATAACCAGGTTCTATGAATCCTACTCGGGGTCAGAATTTTCAATATAATGTTCCTTTCCAAGGGAACATACCTAATCAACCAAACCCCATTGTCTATTTGAATCAAAACCCTCCACAATCGAATCTGTCAGAACTGTCTAACTACCTACAAATTGCTTATGGTCCTACTGGTATACCTACAGGACTGCCTCCCCAAAACTACCAGTTTCCTCAAGTGAATAGACAGTTGCCTTTTCTTGCCACTTTGGATTTACCAGATTTGTCTAGGATATTGAATGATCTTATTTTGCACTCTCCTTATTGGCTTGCCATCCTGGCCAAATTACTGTCTGACATTTCTAAGTTTGATGGTCGATCAAGAGAATACCCAAATAATCAAGTTGTGACTTTCCATCTTTGGTGTTCATCCAACTCATTGATGGATGAATCCATTAGATTATGACTTTTCCAATGGAATCTCACGGGTTTGGAAGCTAAATGGTACATTGAGTTACCATGAGGATTCTTTAATGAATTTAATACCCTATCCATGGTCTTCTTAACACATTACCAGTTACCAATTCGATATGAGATAGGAACCGAAATTTTGAGTTCTTTTAAACAATCTTCTTCCACTCATATTTCTGATCACATCCATGAGTGGAGGAGGAGAACAAGGTTAATCAAAGTTCCCCTTCATGATCAACTATTGGATAAGTGGTTTACCAAATCACTCATTGGTCCTATTACCCATGATGTTTCAATGGGTGGTGTCGTCACTGAAGAGGAGGCGATTAGTCATGCTCAATATCTAGATATCGTTTATTCACAAACAAGAACACTTTACGACTTAATCCCTGATGCTCCTCGTCCATCCACGAATCCCACCCCGACACATCCAATAGCTTCTCATGCTATTGATGGTGTTATTGGCACCTTCCATGCTGAGACTCAGTCTGCAAAATCGAGTCACACCAATCCTAAATCTAATAATTCTGATGTACAAAATATTCCTACTCCTACTCCTACTCCTTCCTCCGGTAAGACTTCTGAAGTTAATTCGGTTCAATCCATACCTATTGGGAAGAATCAAAATAAAAAGAAAGGGAAGGGTAAGAATAAGGAAGACAAAAATAACAATCCACAATTCGAGAAGCCCAAAACATAGCCCGTTGATGAAAAAGATAAACGTAAGACTCGTTACCCTTGCATTATTTGTGGTGACGATCATTACACGAAATATTGTCCATGACGTGCTAAGGTTACTAAGTTCCTCCAAGGGACATGGAAGCCTCCTACACCTCTTATTTTGTCACAACCTTTCCCTTCTCAGTAGCAGTCCCAATTGGTCATTCATGACCAAGCTTCTCCTTCTACCACATCTTATGTCCTTATGTGTATTGGTGACTCCAAAAAGAGAGAAGTTGCAGTCACAACTCGAGCCAAAGATCATTCCAAGTCAAAAGAGAAATTTGATGATTACCACCTTCGTTGGTTCAACCTCCTCCCCCAACTTCACCTCCAAACGATCCTCTTCATATCGAATGACTGAGCCTCGATACAGTTCTTCGTCCTCCTCCAAAGGGCGTTGTTCGAAAGTATTCATTTAATCCTCACGCACGTGCTACCCAAAACTAAAATATTGTAGAAGACCTTGCGCAAGCACCCTCTTCGATGTCAGCTCTCAAAGTCCTTCAAAGTTTTCCTACTCAATGGAAGGCACTGTTAAAGGCCATTGGTGGAATTGATCCTACGGATACCAATTTGATAATATTTGACTTGGAAGACCACATTCCAAGGCTCCCTCCTAAGTTAGTATTTCAGATCCAAGTTTTGTGGAAAACAATAATATCTATAGAACCATTATTGATGAAGGAGCCTTGACTTGTGTTATGTTCGTTACTTGTTGGAAAGATATTAGCTCTCCTGCCCTTACCGAGTCACACAATACCCTTAAGGACTTCAATGGTATAGGGTTCAAACCTTACAATGTTCTTCCTTCGTTGTCTATTATGTTAGATGGTAAATTGGTCAATGTCGAGGTTGAGGTCTTTGATGCACCTCTTTATTATAACATTTTACTTGGCCATAGCTAGATTGATTCCATGCGCGCAATTGTGTCTACCCTTTTTTGTGTGTTATGTTTCCCGCACCAAGGAAGGGTCATCACTGTTGACCAACTTGCCTTCTTTAATTCTGATTCATGCAATAGCAACGCACCTTTTATCTCGAAGACACCTCTCGATTATGAGAATGTCGACGTGGCACTTTAAAAGATTCAACCTTGATGGGTACATTTCCAATCCCACCACCCGATATTCCCCCTCCTTTTTTTGCCTCGATTAACATGATATCAACCATTGTTCGTGAAACCCCTGCGTCATATGACCCATGGATAATACCTAGCTCTGGTGATCATCTTCATTACGGTGACAAAATTCCTTTAAGTCCGCCAGAATAAGCTTATCAAGCTATTCAATCGACAACCCCCTCTCGTCCTTCTCTCTGTGATTCATCTCCCGATCTGTTTCACATGATCTTTCCTATTGATGAGATGATCATGTCAGTCATGTATATGGAAGATACTCCAATGGATGATGGGCATCATCGTTCCATTCTCTTCCTGGAATGTGATACCATAAAGAGTTAACAACGGATTTCGACTCTGTCGACTGTTGTTGTTATTTCTTTCATTCCTGAGTCAACACACGATGTTTTTTACGAAGGGAACTTGAGTAAAATTTCACCTACCAATCCTCTTGACATATCAATTAAACCCGAAGTCGTGGAGAATGTTCATATCGAGGCCTCATGTTCTACTGATGAGGTCCACACTTATAAATCCCTTTACCAAGAATTTTGTGATGTTTTTGCCTAGAGTTATGAAGAAATTCTAGGTATTGATCCTAATATTGTTGTGCATGAGATTAAGACTTATCCAGACACTAAACCCGTTCGGTGGAGACTTCACCCAGTACATCCACGTAAATCTGTTGCAATCAAGCTTGAAGTTGAGAAACTTCTTAAAGCTGGCTTTGTCTATCCTGTGGCTTTGACCGATTGGGTATCTAATCTTGTTCCGGTAAATAAGAAACAATGTATGATCCACATTTGTGTATATTATAGGGATATAAATAAATCTTGTCCTAAGGTCAATTATCCAACCCCTTTCATTGACCAAATCGTTGAAAACTGTGCCGGGAGTGAAATCTTCTCCTTGATGGACGGTTTCTCCGACTATAATCAAATTAATATTTTACCAATGGATCAACACAGGACTGCTTTTGTTTTCCCTTGGGGAACCTTTGCATACCGGAAATTACCTTTTGGTCTAAAGAATGCTAGTGCGACTTTTCAACACACTATGTCTTACGATTTTCATGATATTAATCACATCGTACAACCCTATCTAGACAATCTACCGACGCATTCCATGTGTCATAAAGATCACCCGACACATTTACGGGCGATTTTTCTATGCTGTCCTTATTATCACATACATTTGAACCCAAGAAAATGTGTTTTTTGTGTGGAGTCCGATTGACTTCTTGGTTTTATCGTGTCTATAGACGGAATTTGAGTAGACTGCTTGAAGGTTGAGGCTATTCTTAATATACCTCCTCCTTCCACACTACGTTAGCTCCAAAGTTTGCAAGGGAAGGAAATTTTTTTACGTTGATTCATCCCCAATTACGCTGAATTAATGAAAAGATTTACTCGGATGCTCAAGAAAGGTTACAATTTTGTATGGGACAACACTGCCAACAAATCCTTTGAAGCTTTGAAACTCGCTTTAACCCATACACCACTACTGTTTCCACCTGACTATAGCCAAGATTACTTCCTCTACTTAGCTGCTTTGAACTCTACCATTTCTATGGTATTAGTCCAAGAGGATGATTCACACAATGAACATGTGATGTACTATTTTAGTAGGAGTCTCATGACTACCGAAACCAAATACTTACATGTGGAGAAACTGGCCTTAGCATTTGTTCAAGCTGTTCAACATTTTCGTCATTATACCTTATTACGCGTAACCACTGTCATTTCCGATTGCAACCCCATGCAACATATCCTTACTCGACAATTGATGGGGGGAAAGTAGTCAAAATGGATAGTTTTTCTCCAGGAGTTTGACTTGGTGTTTGAATGCACTAAGTCAAAGAAATATTTGGTTTTTGTTGAATTGATATGTGACCTTCCCTCCACTGAGACATAAAATGTGGCTGAGGATTCCTTACCTAATGAATCCCTCTTTTTGATCAGTTTTAATGACATATGGTACAAAGATATTATCATCTATCTCCAGGCTCAAAATTTATGGCCTGATCTTTCTAGTACGGATCGTCGTCATATATGGTATCAAGCCTACCAATGCATCATCCTTGGTGATACCCTTTACTGCCATGGTATTGATTCCATTTTTCGACGATGTCTCACCTATGATGAAGCTGAGAAATATTTGAATGACTATCACTCTGGAGCATGTGGTGGTCATATGTCTGGGTATGCCACTACCCAAAATATCTTACGAGTTGGTTATTTCTAGCCTTCATTGCTCAAGGATTGCATTACTATCGTCCAGAAATGCCATGCTTGTCAAAATTGTAATCATAAGATTTGATCTCACCCTGTAGTTTCCGAAGTCCATTTTCTAAATGGGGCATTGACTTCATGACATGTAACCCTCACTTAGTCGGGGGGCAACATTGTTCATATTAGATAATATCGGGAGAAATACAACATTGTTCATATTCAATCATATCATTACTAGATTTTGTGTCCCTCAAGCCATCGTTACTAATCACGATAGTCATTTTCAAAATTTTATGATGTCTGAACTTACTGAAAAGTTGGGTCTTTGCGATGAAAACTCAACCCCCTATTATCCAAAGGCCAATGGTCAGGTTGAAGCAATCAACAAATTTCTCACTACTATTCTTCGACGGATGATAGGAATTCATAAGAAAAATTGGCACACGATGTTGTTCTTAGCATTATGGGCCTATTGAACATCTGTTAAGTCTACCACGGGATTCATACCTTTCCAGTTAGTATATGGTATCGAAGCAATTTTGTTGATTGAATGTGAGATACCATCTTTGAAACTAGCCATCAAACTTCTCCCTAACACCTCTACTAAAGAGGAACGTCTTTTGTACTTGATGCAATTAGATGAAACCCGTCGTGATGTCGCCTTAGTTATTGAAACTCAGAAAAAGTGTGTTAAATCCCAATATGACAAGCATTTCAATCCACGTGTTTTTTCTGAAGGTGATTGGGTTCTTCTTTATGAGCAAGATCGTGATTTGCTAGGGGCCACTAAATTTGAGCCCATGTGGCGAGGTCCTTATATTGTCAAATGAGTGTTGGAGAAGGGAGCTTATGAGTTGGTAGATTATGATGGAATCCCTTTGAGTGAACCCATAAATGGGATTTACTTGAAGAAGTACTATGCTTAAATAATTTTTGCATGAGTGCTTGTATTTTTAGTGTATCATACTATTGTGTGCTTTTTGTTGTTTGGTTTCACCCTTCAGCTGCTTACCTTGTGTTGTGCTTGATTTCTAGATGTCGGTGTCTTTGATAACCTACCTTGCCTTCACTGATGGCACTAGTCACAGTACTAAAAAATTAGCATTTGTTGCTTGGGCAATCTATTCACCTACAAATGAATTGATCAGTCTACATGGTGTTTTGCTTGGTCGTGCAACTAACAATATCGCAGAATACAATGCATTCATCGAATTATTGATGGGCGTTGCTTCACTTGGAATATGTCATCTTATTGTATGACTCAATTTGTAGTTAGTAGTCCTACAATTGAGAAATGTTTATTCCATCCAGAGTCCTATTTTGTTAAGGGTATATTTACGAATTCGCCTCTTGGAATGTCATTTTGATTACATTGAATATCAACACATTCCTAGATGTCGAAATACATTAACATATGCATTGGCCAATTATGTGTTATACAAACATTTGAGACATTTATAAAATCCAATCACACTTTGCATATACAACAAGTAAGCTGGTAGAAGCCTCATATATATATATAACGATAAAATTTTACAAAAAGTGTTTTTTTTCCGAAGACAAAAATATCAAAAATGTAAAGCACATGGCTTCATATACAATAGAATCAAGGATGTTGCTCACTATAACACATGACCGCCTGTGCTACTCTACAGAGCAGTCGGTTGATGGATGCAGACATGTCCACTGTGTGGTGTTGATAATGCCTAGGAATATCATCTATAGAGGAATCTGGGATGTTCATTGTGAGTCCCTCCAGATTTTGTTCTATGGTCTTGAAGTCAACAACAACTAATCCTGCTACAACACCTCTCTCCCCTCACCTCTGGATAGGGGATGAATCCAAAGGACGATAAGGTCCCACATCTGCATTATCAAAGAGCATTTGATTAGTCATCAGAAAAACAACATAATTTTTTTTGTATATCTCTGAAAATAACAAAAACATGATATAAACAAAATTTTCTTCTTACCTATGTACCCCCATTGGGAAACTTCAGGAAGATCTAGGTCCAGATCTCCACGAAATTCTAGCCTGACATATGCATAATCATTGACCATGAGCATTTGAGTTCTCGACCAGTCGAAGAAGATATCGTTGTACCTAACGATAGGACTAGTTGCATGTCGACCCATGAGGTATACCCACATATTCATTCTCAGATCCTGTGGAGAAGGTATACCCCACTCTACCTGCTAGCGTAAAACTGGGACCCTCTCTAGGAAGAAGGATACCAAAATCGACCTGTATCCGAACTATTTCAACCCATCACTTCTGCACTTGGTAAGTTGTTTTTTCATTCTTTTAAGAACCCCTTCACACCAGTTGAAGACTCGGGCCTCTATACACTCCAATGCATACTGAAAGTAGCTTTGTAGAGCCATGTGGGGATCTACACTCCATGCTATGCATGTGATAATATAGAGGACAGTCCGTAGAGGCAAGTCTCAGGCATCTCTGATAGCAACCTTGCCGCTATGTTTCTAGGTACCTAGCACACAATGTTCATTGATATAGTGGTTGATAGGCTCACCACCTCCCCTGCTACCTGTAAGGGTCACCCATGAACCTCAGCGAGACAGTCCTACTAGGAAATATATATCCTCGATATATATAGTGAGTGTGTGGGCACCCACATGAAAATCCTGCTCGTTCACATCCCACATGTGAATTAAGTACTCAAGGAGTCTCAGTTGGGCCCTCATACCATGAATCTTGAAGAATTTCAAAAATCCACATTGTCGAAGGGCCATCACCATTCCTGAGTCATTCCTGACGAAGTAGTCTTCTTCTTCGTGCTCTGTCTCACACCATTCCAACATATTGACCGTGGAAGACCTACCAAGGAACCATAAAAAGAGAATAGCAACATAATTTTGTTTCTTGGGGGTTTTCCCTTTTTGGATTCATCTTTTGAAATTTTGGGTTGCAGTCATCGTAGGCCTATGCATTTTCACAATGCGGTGTCCTCGTAAGCTGGCTATAAGGCCACCTGCGATGATCCTAGATCGTCGTAGGTCCCAATATAGGGCACCTGTGACGACCGCAATGCATGGATAACCTCAAAAAATAACCCAAAAACACATTTTCAACCAATGAAAATCAATTTTTAATGCATGAAAAGATGAAGGAAATGAAGACTACCTTTTCTACGAAGACAATTCACAAAATGATCAGCTGTGCACTCCAAAATCCGCAATTGAAAATTGAGGTAAAAAAAGGGTTTGGAGCAATGTTTGGGTGAAGTTACAAATGAAATAGTGAAATGTGGGTTCTTACCTATTTTATTGATGTTCATTATTTTTCATTTGTATATTATATTATTTTTATGCTTTACCCTAACCCTAAAGTCCTAACAACTTTGCAGGTGATTAATTTTTTGCAGATTGAAAAATTGAAGAGGTGAAACATTGGAACAAGGGTCCACTTTTTTGGTTTGTTTTTATACATTTGTCACCTGTACAAATCCTTTTGGTTTTTTTAGGAAAAACTCCGAGCAAGTCTTAATTCTTTCTCATGCTCGTAAAACCATGAGAACGTAATCGATTAGTCTTTTGTCATTTTTTCGAACTCGTAATGGTGACATGGAAAAAAAAACCTATGGAGTATCATTTAAGCTCTTTTCACACTCCCTAAACATGAAAAGATTGCCGAGCGAACTTGTTCTTTTCACGCTCATAAAGTATTTGAAGAAAACATTTGATGAGTGGTAGATTATCACTTTTTCGATCTCGTTAGATTAACTTACGAAAAAGGACCTTGTGGATTTCTCTTTAAGTGTTTTTCAGACTCTCTAAAATTGAAAACCCCTGAGTTTTCTCTCTTTAGACTCGTTAAACAAACATTGAAAGACCCATATGGGATCGAACCACTCCTTCTTAGGGTTCATTAAATATACTCCAATGGACTCATCCGAAGGATGAGCTTACATCAACAAGCATATGTTATCCTCCT
>CBVK0100387241.1:0-11387 GCA_900067695.1 Picea abies | reverse complement strand
CTTAGGGAAAGTTCCATATTTTTTTATCTTTTGTTCTAGATTCCAGTGGAATCTAGGGAGATCTATTTATGTCTGCATTTACCAATTAATCCTATAACAGTTGGGGCATAATTAAATGGATACTGGTGTTGGAGGAAAACCCAGGGAGTCTGAACTCAATCCCTTTAGACCATCTTAGTTCTCAATGAGGAACCCAATTTTGGTGATATTCATCCCATTCAAGGTTATCATCAATATGTTCATTTGCTGGCCTATTATTTATATCATCCCAGGTTTCAATGACAATTAAGATTTTGGAGAGAAATGGGCAAATAACAGTATTTATCTAGGGTTTGGAAATAAAAGGAAATATATTTTTATAAGGAGATCCATTATTTACAAGGCTGGGAATAGTTAGAAAATAGGCTGGATGACCTAGAGAGGTTCTTGTAATTCCATGTGGTTCTACGACTACAAGGAAAGGAGTTTCTAGAACACAATCCACAGGGAGATCGACCAAGAGGAATTTCATACCAAGAGAATATTGGTCAAACCATATTAATGCTTTAGGAATTTCAAAGCTAATGTTTGTGGAGATATTCCCTAATCCTACAACAGAATATTTGTTGGGAAGCCAATATTTACAAGGAATTAAGTCCTGGATAAGAGAATTCACATCATAACCATTTTCTAGTAAGGAATTAAGAAAAAATATTTCTCCTTCTATTTCTATGATAATTTCAACATGATATTTTTGATACTGTATGGTCAAGATTTTCATGGCATCTAAGCCCTATAAATGGTCAGAAGTAAGGCTGGTGATGTTTGGATTATTAGTCTAATATGTTGGCATATCTTCAAGAGATGGAGGAAATAATTTCATTTTGTCTCTTAGGGATTTTATTTCATGTCGAGCCCAAGAATCCACTTTATATGAATCTTCAGTGATTTCTCCATATTGATCAAGCTTGAGACGAAGCTCAACAACTTCCTTTTTTAGATAAAACATTTATTTTGCTTAAGTCAGTTAAAGAAGGATGTTTTAGTTTGTTTTCTTTGTTATTCCTGATGAAAGATTTAGTATTTCTTTCAAATGAAGCATTTAGAAATAAAGGCTTCGTACCTGTTGAGGAGGAGGCTCCTGGATTCTTTTTCTTTTTTTCCAAGGATAGTATTTTCAAGAAAGATTCTAATAAACCTTTCTTCATCTCTCCTTCTGGTAAGGATTTTATTTGGGCCAACATTTGAGCATCTTGGTCACCTATGTCTTGCCACATGAACAATTTTATTTTTTGTCTTTGTTTGGGATATTCTGATACAAAATCTGGTTCAGAAGAATTTTCACACAAACAAAAATCAGGATCACTACATTGGAAATGATGAGTCATAAAAATTTCTTCATTTGATGAAGCATATTCAAAGTCGGAGGTGTCTGTTGATTTGGAGGAGCATCCTTCATGGAATAGATGAACTTCTTCTCTTTTAGAAAAATGATGGTGCGGACATTGATTCGTATTATGATCATTTTCCCCACATCTATTATAGTGAGTCATGTGTACTAATTGTCGCTTTGATTCCATGCTGGCCTTTTGCTGTGCTTCTCTGGCCTTTTGTTCAGACACCTTTCCTTTGGATTTCCTTCATTCTTTTCCATCTGAACATGAACTTGCAATGTGTCCAAGTTTTCCATATAACCAACATTGGACTTTCTGTCTTGCCTGAGCAAAATGAGATTTTAGCCTTATATCCTCTGGATTAAAGTAGTGAGTTTGTTGCTTATACCTGAATCGTTTGGCTGGCTTACATCTATATTTTTTCATTCTTATATTGTGTTGGTGTTTATTTTCCTTTTTTCGTCGTCTGATAGGGTCAGTCAAATATAGTTCATATTTTCCAGAGATAGATTTACTATCTAGTAGATGAGACAATTTTTGGATAGATTTGTGGACTTTCATATTTGTACATAACCCTATCAAATCTTTGGTGATGAGTGAATAAATTTCTCCCCAAGTATACATTTCATAAGGCAACTTAAAGCCTTCTTGCATTTTAAGATATTCAACAAATTTTCTAGGAATGGCAGCAAGATATACTTGCTTCCATAGGATATTTTGATTGTCTTTTACTTCATATATCCTTTGAGTCCATTCTCTATTAAATTATTCATACTCAGACATATTTCTACACTTGATGTTCATTAATATCAGTTCAAGTTTATCAATAAGTTCTTCTTCTGTCCCACACCAGTGTTCTAATATTAGTGTGGTAAGGGCTCCAATCATATTACTTTGTGGAGTCCCGTTAAGGTGATAAAGTATATCTCCCTATTCACCTTTTAGTACTTATGGTTCCATTTTTTCTATCATTACTGGGGATGAGACAATTTCCCACCATTTTCTCAAAGTTCTCGTAAAACATTAGATCAAAGATTTGCATGCTTCTATTTCACTTTTACCTTTCATACACATTATTATGTAAGAAACATACATTCTATCAAGCAACTAGTGAATCTGAACCATTAAAAGACCATATATATTCCATTCTAGAAACCATTCTTCTCCAAATGATTGTGAATCAGACAATTTTCCCTTCCCTAGAAGATTGGGTGTAGGTGGTTTGTTCATATGACGAGAGATGTTTTCATATGGAGGTCATTGGATAGAGACTAGAGAAAAAATTGGATTTGTAGAGGAAGAAGGATTAAGATCCTCTTTTGGGAAGTGAGCTGGAAATTTCTTCTGAATTGTTTTTTCTTCTGGGACATATATAGGAGAAACAATGGATATTGGGGAGTGAGGAATAATGAAAGATTGAGGAATTAGTTTATCAAGATGAGCATATTTATTTTGTATTTATAAGAGAGTATTTCCTATGATCGAAAAGGATTTCCCTAATCCTTCCATTAACTCTTCATGTTTTTTAGTAGAGTCACTTGTTTCTTGTTTTACTAATTCCTAAGTCTTTTCAACACAGTCAATGATGTCTGTTACTCTGCTATTTAACTAATTTATGGAATTGACTATTGTGTTTGTGGAGACTTGTAAATCTCTAATATGTCCTTTTATGGCATAATCATTTGTCACAAAAGTGTGTGTCTCCATTCCTCTGAGGGCTGTATTAGTCCAATTTACTTGTTTGGACACAGATTGTACCTTTTTTTCTAAACCAGATAATTGGGCAGCTTTATCTGCTAACATTAAAGGTACATATATGGCTTGTTTGCTACCCTTTTCAAGGATAATAAATTTGAAGGGTGGAAAGGTAGATATGGATTCGACTGATTTTCCTTCTAGACTTTTTCATTCATGGCAGGAAGAGATTTCTTGGATCTTTTCTTTTCCTACTTCAAATATTTGGACTGCATCATTTTTCATTTTTCTCTTCCAGACATAGAAATAAATCCAAAGATTGTTTTCAAAAATAAATTTCTGCCATTCTTGAAACAGACGGGTTTTCTCTTTATCAGGGATAGAGAGGTTAAATTCATTTGACTCTCGATGAGTGAAAAGATCCCAATTAAGAATTTTCTTTATCCACACTTATTCAATGGTGTTTTTTGGACACCCCATCATTATAGAGTGAAATTTATGGATTTCATCAGTAGTTGGCCTTTGGAAGGTTGGAGGTAATGGGTTATTAAACCGACAATCTGGGATGACCTCATCACATTGTTCTATGTACCCTAGGCCATATTTGGGAGATCCAGGTGGTCGCATACCTTTATAGACATCTTGATGCCTGGGATCTAATGTCTCAATGGAGGGCATATGATGAATCATGAGACAAGTTATGGGAGCAAAATGCTTGAATAAATCCCACCATGCTTTACTGTGAAAACTATGATAAAAAGGAAAACTTGGGTTTAAACAATGCATGCTATTATCAGAGAAGATGGGGCTGAGACTGCTCCTAGAAGTAACAATAATACATGTTTTAGGATTAATAATGTATCGAAAAGAGATAGAGAAAGCCATAGAAAATAAAGATACAATTTTACAAAATACCCGATAAAAGAAACAATGATTGGCTATGATATCAATTTTGTGTCACAGCACCACAGAGGATTCCTCCAATAGAGAATGAAGCTTGAAATGTTCTTCTCTTCTATGCCTCTATGTTTTGTTGATTCTTTCCTTCTTCGAACTCGGCTTGAGCCCCCAAAAAATCCCCTAGGTGAACCCAAGAAGAAACCAGTCTGAACCTTCAAACAACCCAACACCTCAACTGCCTTTAGCGGCCTCTTGCCTAGAGGGACTTACTCACAACACCCCAATACCTAAGTGAACTCCTATCCAACTCCTCAGTGAATTTTCGGGCATCAATTTCTCTAGTGAACTTCCAGCGAACCTTCAGTAGTTCATAAGCAAAACATAATATAGAGACAAGGTATAAAATTTTAGAGATATGCAGAAGATGATTTTATTATCTGAGCCAAATCGACATGGGATTACAGACTTATCTGACAACACACAAACTTCTCATACAATTTCAGCAATGCTAATATAACTTACAGACACTCAAAGACAGACACCGACCTATATTCTTCAACCACTTTAGGTCTGTGCTGGATGAGCCAGAATCACGCAGGCTTATCAAAGAAACTTAAGACAAAAAGAATCAAAGATCAAAGAGAGGGATCTTAGCAGACTTAGAATTGCAAACTCAAAAATCAAAATGCCTTTCAATGAGTATTCATCCCCATTATATACAAAAAAATTTTGGAAAAGGGAATCATTGCAAGAGGAAAAAGAAAATTGTCCTCCTAGAATCAAATCTATTTTAAAGATTTATGTACTATAACTTGGACACTTGGCGGAGAGAGCATGAAAGAACCGTCCGTCAAGGGCCCCACACAAATATCCACATATCTAAAGTATCTTGGAAATGCGGCTCAAACCACGCCAAAAGTCAGAGAAGTTCCCTGAGCTTCCAAAAGTCTTTTCAATAAGTAGAGGAAAAAGTTTTGTACAAAGTGGAATTCGTAACGTGAACCCACAAAAATTGACTAACACCATTTTCAGTCAGTAAGACGTGATAGTGGACAAGCCCCACTAATGAATTTTATTCGACAGGTTGATCATGAAAGTTTTTATATCGATATAGATCCCAATGTTGTGAAAAGACTTTGCGGTACATGTTTGAATCTTCATTGTTGTCTTCATCTTGTTGAAGAACATACTTGATTCGAATGACCCAAGGTAATTTTTCATTGATGAACATGCACATGAATATTTCATTGAAGATTTGGTTTACTCAATGGACATTGTGTGATAAAGCCATTTTATTTGTAAATTGCCAATTATCATGATATCTGGATGAATTGCACTTGGATTTAGACCAAATTTTTGCCACTAAATGTTAAGCCATTCAGGTTCGGGGTTGGATCTGAAAGTGTTTGAAATTTTTATCATACAGTAGAAGTATTTGTACCAGTCACTCCAAAGGCACATGTGGTCCCACATAGCTTGGTACTGAGAGTAATTGATCTGAAAAAGTCTTTGGGATGGATCCTGTTGTGGCCTTGAATTTAAGGATCTCATTTGATTTATAACAAAATAGGAGTGATCTGGTGTAGTTTTCCACTATTGGGAATGTTGACAATACCATATTATGAATGTAGAACACAACCTTGTTATATCTCCCATATCTATTAACTTTTCTCGAGCAGCAAGGGTAGGTGCTTGATGCATTCTACCTATAAGATGTTGGGGCGGAATTACATTGATACTGGTGTTGGAGGAAAACCCAGAGAGTCTGAACTCAATCCCTTCAGACCATCTTAGTTCCCGATGAGGCACCGAATTTTGGTGATATTCCTCCCATTCAAGGTTATCATCAATATGTTTAGTTGCTGGCCTATTATTTAGATCATCCCAGGTTTCAATGACAATTAGGCTTTTGGAGAGCAATGGGAAAATAACAATATTTATCTGGGGTTTGGAAATAAAAGGAAATGTCTTTTTACAAGGAGAGCCATTAGTTACAAGGCTGGGAATAGTTAGAAAATAGGTCGGATGACCTAGAGAGGTTCTTGCAGTTCCATGTGGTTCTACGACTACAAGGAAAGGAGTTCCTAGAACACAATCTACAGGGAGATCGAGGAGGAGGAATTTCATACCAAGAGAATATTGGTCAAACCATATTAAGGCTTTAGGAGTTTCAAATCTAACGTTTGTGGAGATATTCCCTAATCCTATGAAAAAATATTTGTTGGGAAGCCAGTATATACAAGGAATTAAGTCATGGTTAAGAAAATTCATATTAGAACCAGTGTCTAGTAGGGCATTAAGAAAAACAAATCTCCTTCTATTTCTATGATAATTTCAACATGATATTTTTGATACTGGATGGCCAAGATTTTCATGACATCTAAGCCCTATAAATGGTCAAAAGTATGGATGGTGATGTTTAGACTATTAATCTGATCTGTTGGCATATCTTCAAGAAGAGGAGGAAATAATGTCATTTGGTCTTTTAGGGATTTTATTTCATGACGAGCCCAAGAATCCACTTTATATGAATCTTCAGTGATTTCTCCATATTGGTCAAGTCTGAGATGAAGCTCTACAACTTCATGTTTTAGATAAAACATTTATTTTTCTAAGTTAGTTAGAGACGGATGTTGTAGTTTGTTTTCTTTGTTATTCCCGATGAAAGACTTAGTATTTCTTTCAAATGAAGCATTTAGAAATAAAGGCTTCGTACCTAATGAGGAGGAGGCTCCCAGATTCTTTTTCTTTTGTTCCAAGGCTAGTGTTTTCAAGAAAGATTCTAATAAAGATTTCTTCATCTCTCCTTCTAGTAAGGCTTTGATTTGGGCCAACATTTGAGCATCTTGGTCACCTGTGTCTTGCCACATGCACGATTTTTTTTTCTCTTTGTTTTGAAGATTCTGATACAGAATCTGGTCCAGAAGAATTTTCACACAAACAAAAATTAGGATCACTACATTGGAAATGATGAGTCATAAATATTTCTTCATCTGATTAAGCACATTCAAAGTCGGAGGTGTCTGTTGATTCAGAGTAACATCCTTCATGGAGTAGATAAACTTCTTCTCTTTTAACAAAAGGATGGTGCAGACATTGATTCGTATTATGATCGTTTGCCCCACATCTATTACAGTGAGTCATGTGTACTAATTGTCACTCTGCTTCCATGCTGGCCTTTTGCTGTGCTTCTCTAGCCTTTTGTTTAGACACCTTTCCTTTGGATTTCCTTGATTCTTTTCCATATGGACATGAACTTGCAATGTGTCCAAGTTTTCCACATAGCTAGCATTGGACTTTCTATCTTGCCTGAGAAAAATGAGATTTTATCCTTATATCCTCTGGATTAAAGTAGTAAGTTTCTTGCTTATACCTGGATATTTTGGTTGGCTTCCATATATATTTTGTCATTCTTATATTGTGCTAGTGTTTATTTTCCCTTTTTCGTCATATGACAGGGTCAATCAAATATAGTCCATATTTTTCACAGATAGATTTACTATTTGGTAGATGAGACAATTTTTGGATAGATTTGTGGACTTTCATATTTGTACATAACCCTATCAAATATTTGGTGATGAGTGAATAAATTTCTCCCCAAGTATACATTTCATAAGGAAATTTAAAGACTTCTTGCATTTTAAGCTATTTAACAAATTTTCTAGGAATGGTAGCAAGGTATACTTGCTTCCATAGGATATTTTGACTATCTTTTACTTCATATATCCTTTGAGTCCATTCTCTGTGAAATTATTCGTACTCAGACATCTTTCTACACTTGATGTTCATTAATATCAGTTGATGTTTATCAGCAAGTTATTCTTCTGTCCCACACCAGTGTTCTAATATTAGTGTGGTAAGGGCTCCAATCATATTACTTTGTGGAGTCCCATTAAGGTGATAAAATATATCCCCCTGTTCATCTTTGAGTACTTATGCTTCCATTTTTTCTATCATTACGGGGGATGAGACATTTTCCCACCATTTTCTCAAATTTCCGGTAAAACATTGGATCAAAGATTTGCATGCTTCTATTTCACTTTTACCTTTCATACACATTATTTTGTAAGAAACATACATTCTATCAAGAAATTGGAAAATATGGCCCATTGACAGACCATCTATATTCCATTCGAGAAACCATTCTTCTCCAAATGATTGTGAATCGAGAAATTTTCCCTTCCCTAGAAGATCGGGTGATGAGAGATGTTTTCATATGGAGGTCATTGGATAGAGACTAGAGAAAAAATTGGATTTGTAGAGGAAGAAGGATCAAGATCCTCTTTTGGGAAGTGAGCTGGAAATTTTTTCTGAATTGTTTTTCTTTTAGGACATATATAGGAGAACCAATGGATATTGGGGAGTGAGGAAGAATGAAATATTGAGGAATTGGTTTATCACGATGAGCATCTTTCTTCTGTATTTCTAAGAGAGTATTTACTATGACTGAAAAGGATTCCCCTAATCCTTCCATTAACTCTTCATGTTTTTTAGCAGAGTTGCTTGTTTCTTATTTTACTAACTCCTGAGTCTTTTCAACACAGTCAGTGATGTCTGTTACTCTGCTATTTAACTAATTTATGGACTGGACTGTTGTGTTTTTGGAGACTTGTAAATCTCTAATATGTGTTTTTCTGACATAATCATTTGTCACAAAAGTGTGTGTTGCCATTCCTCTAAGGGCTGTATTAGTTTAGTTTACTTGTTCGGACACAGATTGTACCTTTTTTTCTAAACTAGATAACTAGGCAGCTTCGTCTGCTAACATTAAAGGTACAACTCCGGCTTGTTTGCTACCCTCTTCAAGGATAATACATTTGAAGGGTGGAAATATGGATATGCATTCAACTGAATTTCCTTCTAGACTTTTCCATTCATGGCAGGAAGGGATTTCTTGGATCTTTTTGTTTCTTGCTTCAAACATTTGGACTGCAGGATTTTGCATTTTTCTCTTCCAGACATAGAAAGAAATCCAGAGATTGTTTTCAGAAATAAATGTCTGCCATTCTTGAGACATTCGGGTTTTCTCTTTATCAGGGATAGAGAGGTTAAATTCATTTGACTCTGGATGACTGAAAAGATCCCAATTAATCATTTTATTTATCCATGCTTCTTCAATGGTGTTGTTTTGACACCCCATCATTATAGAATGAAATTTATGGATTTCATCAATAGTTGGCCTTTGGAAGGTTGGAGGTAAGGGGTTATTAAATCGACAATCTGGGATGACCTCATCACATTGTTCTATGTACCCCATGCCATATTTGGGAGATCTAGGTGGTCACATAACTTTATAAACATCTTGAAGTCTAGGATCTAATGTCTCAATGGAGGGAATATGATGAATCATGAGACAAGTTATGGGAGTAGAATGCTTGAATAAATCCCACCATGCTTTACTATGAAAACTCTGATAAAAGGGGGAACTTGGGTTTAAACATGCATGCTATTATCAGAGAAGATGGGACTGAGACTGCTCCTAGAAGTAACAATACTACATGTTTCAACATTCTTAACGTCTCAAAAGGACACAAAGAGAGCCATAGAAAATAAAGATATAAGTCTGTAAAATACCCGGTAAAGGATGATGATTGGATCTGATACCAATCATCGTACAGAATGGGCAACATTCTTAATTTTGCAAGGTTGGATACAAATAGTACTGATGACACTGGTCTTTCCGATGTTGCAGGAGATATTTTGGGCAGGGAGTGACACAAGCACGGCGACAATAGAATGGGCAATGGCATAACTCATGACTGACAAATTTGGACTCACACTGCATCAAACAGTGTCGTTGGAGGCGATTCCTAAGTCACATTTGTCATACCTATAATATACCTATTACTTATTTTATATTTCGTATTTCATATTTCAGTATCATATTTCAATATCTCATATATCTTATATATTATTATATATTAGTTTTATTTTCATATTTATGTAACAATGTGTTTGTTTGATGTAGACTTGAAGTGATAGGGTCACCAACATTCATGACATTTTCAAGGTTTTACCTACATTCCTTGTCATTGCAAAGTTTTGGAAATAAATCTCATCTAGTGTCCAAGGATTGCTATATTACCAATAACAACATTTTATTCGAGTGTTAGTGGAGCCAGTACTTTATATGCAATCGTTTTTTCATGTTATTTCAAGGTTTTCCTTGCCTTTTCTATCACTTCAAGGTTTTGGGCATACACTTTGTCTCGTGGTTAAGGATTGTCAGATATTACCATTGATGAATTTTTGTCCCACTGTAGGTGGATGGAGCGTTGTGAATGAAATATATTTTGTCTCATTGTTAATTCTTGATGTAGTCTTGAAGTGACAATGAGGGAAGGTGGGAACATTGAAATTTTCAAGGTTCAACATGGGTGGGTGTGCACTAATGATGGTCTTTCATGATGTGTTTGTGGAAATGCAAATATGAAAAAAAAAACAATATGTTAACTTGGATGGATTATTCAAGGTACTTTTACAATGAATTTGAATATGGTGTAACAAGACTAAATGTAGGAAATTGAATTAGCTTTCTGAATATATAATTTTTATTTATAGAATTTGTGAATAACTATGTGAAAAAATGAGTTTTTCTAACAATGACCTATGTTATTTTGCAAGCAAAATATAATGGATATGTCTCCGTTAGTGTAGGTTTTGAATACCTTAATGATAGAATTTCCTTAAAAAAAATTGTCTAATTATAGAGATCCCATTGTTCAAGTGCGTGTTATTTTTTCATAATTTATAATATTAATTTTGTACATTTTTTTTAAATTATAAAAGTCATTATATCCTTGAAATTACAACACCTTGTGTTAGTGCAAGCTCTGATGGTCTTAACATTATCAAACATTTTTTTTTAGATTGTATATCTTAGTCTCTTCTAGTACTGTACAAAAATTATTTTAAAAATGGTTAATCTGATAAAAATTTATAGAAAAAATAAAATAGGTATGTATTTTAGGATTTTGATATATGTCAATACAAAAATAGATTACAAATAGTAAAGAATATATATATTTTTTTTAATTATATATTTGGAGTCTGCATAGTTGACTCTATCTATGTGTGTGAATTTTCATCTACAACGGATTTGTATAGCCTATAGAAAAATAGTGTAAAATATAGAGATATTGAGAGGTCTTCATAAAAATTGAGGTTTTAATGTATTTGCAGACCAAACCTCTAGGTTTTCCATCCTAAAACTAAATATGGGGAAACCAGCTTACAAAAGACATATGCTAGATTTTTGAGTCCTACCTGAAAAAAAATAAAATGAAAGGAACATGCATGTGCTCTAGGAACGTACACACGTTCTAGGAACACATGATTATTCTATAGCGCATGCATGCTCCTTTTCCTAAGAATAACTCTTCTCACCCCCTTGTGATGCCATTTCTCTCCCTCTTTCTC
>CBVK0100387240.1:0-13244 GCA_900067695.1 Picea abies | reverse complement strand
GAGTTCGCTGATATCATCGTGGATGAACTACCTCATTCATTGCCACCGATACGGAGTGTGAGTCACCGTATTGACCTCATACCCAGAGCAAGTTTGCCGAACAAGGTAGCGTACAGGTTGACACCACAAGAGAACGAGGAGGTCAAAAGGCAGGTACAGGATCTGTAGGACAAAGGACTGGTGAGAGAGAGTCTGAGTCGATGTGTTGTTCCGACAGTACTGAGTCCAAAAAAGGATGGAGGCTGGAGAATGTGTACAGACTCCAGAGCGATAAATAAAATCACCATTAGGTACAGATTTCCACTGCCGAGAATGGATGACTTGATGGATTGCCTGAGCGGGGCAAATTATTTTTCGAAAATTGATCTCAAGAGCGGATATCATCAGATCCGAATGAGAGAAGGAGATGAATGGAAAAAAACATTCAAAACAAATGAGGGTTTGTACGAATGGTTGGTCATGTCGTTTGGTTTGAAAAACGCGCCAAGCACTTTCATGAGGCTGATGAATGAAGTCTTGAGGGAATTCATCGGTAAATTTGTGGTCATGTATCTAGACGACATATTAATTTTCAGCAAGATGAAGGCTGAACACTTGAGACATTTAGCCATTGTGATGAGAAGGCTGCAACAAGAGAAGCTATTGATCAATTTGAAGAAATGCTCGTTCATGCAGACAGAACTCATTTATTTGGGTTTTGTAATCTCAGCGAATGAATTGAAGATGGATCCTGAGAAGGTAGAAGTAATCAGGAAATGGCCATCGCCGAGAAATGTTTTTGAGGTAAGGAGCTTTCATGGTTTAGCTAGTTTCTACCGAAAATTCACTCGGAATTTCAGTGGAATCAGTGTCGCGATGATGGATACAGTGAAGAAGCGACACAAGGTTTTTCACTGGACAGCCGAGGCTGAGAAGAGCTTCAATCTGTTGAAGCGTAAGATAACAGAGCAACCAATTTTGGTGTTGCCAAATTTTCAGAAGACCTTCCAGGTGAAGTGTGATGCCAGTAGGTATGCTGTTGGAGGGGTCCTGAGTCAGGATGACAGACCTGTTGCATATTATAGCGAAAAGTTAGATGATGCGAAGCTGAAATACTCCACGTACGACAAAGAGTTCTATGCCATCATACAGGCATTGAAAAAGTGGAGGCATTACTTGATACCCAAGGAATTCGTTTTGTACAGCGATAATCACGCATTGCAGTTCGTGAGTCAACAGGAGAAATTGAACCAGAAGCATGCGAAGTGGGTAGAGTACATGCAAAATTTCACGTTTGTGATTTAGCATATTTCAGGGACTGTGAACAAGGTGGCTGACGCCTTGAGCAAAAAATGCTTGTTGCTGCAGGAGTTCAAAGTCAAAACCTTGGGTTTTGAAAATCTGAAGGATATGTATGCAGGTGATGCAGATTTTACAGAAGCATACGAGGCAACTGAGAATCCCGTTCTCAGGGATCGGAGCCCATTGATTGATTACATGATCTAGGATGGATTGTTGTTTCAGGGCAATCAGTTATGCATACCGAACTACTCCATGAGGGAGAATTTGGTGAAGGAAAAGCACAGCGGTGGTTTAGCAGGTCATTTTGGACATGAAAAAACATTCGCCAAGCTGAGTGAATCATATTATTGGCCGGGGATGCACACCAATGTCAAACGGTTTGTTGAAAGATGCAGGATATGTCAACATGCGAAGGGCCGAAAGAGAATGCTGGGTTATATCAGCCATTGCCCATACCTGAGAGGCCATGGGAGGCGATCAATATGGATTTTTTTTTGGGTTTGCCAAGAACACAACGAGGAGTTGATTCCATCTTTGTGGTGGTGGACAGGTTTTCGAAGATGGCACATTTTATTCCGTGTCATAAGACCAGTAATGTGACGCACATCGCGAATTTGTTTTTCAAAGAGATTGTGCGATTGCATAGATTGCCGAGAAGCATAGTCTCAGATCGGGACACAAAGTTCATAGGTCATTTTTGGAGGAAGCTATGGAAAAAGCTGGGGATTGACTTGGCATTCAGTTCTGCTTACCATCCGCAGACAGATGGGCAGACCGAAGTGGTCAATATAAGTCTGGGAGATTTGTTGAGGAGTCTGGTGATGGAGCACCATAGCAGTTGGGATTAGATCCTACCACAGGCAGAATTCGCGTACAACGATTCGGTGAATCGGAGTACAGGTAAGAGCCCGTTCCAAATTTTGTATGGGACACAGCCGAGGGGAATTTCTGAACTCAGAGAGTCAGAACAGGTTGAAACTAGCAGCGCGAGAGATGAAAAGTTCGCAGAGGCAATGAAAGAACTTCACGCAGAGATGAAGCAACGACTGCAAAAGTCCAACCAAGAGTATAAGCGCAGAGCTGACCAGAGGAAGAGACAACTTCAGTTTGAAGTTGGTGACATGGTTCTGGTGCACCTGAGGAAAGAAAGGTTCCCAAGGGGAACATATAACAAGCTCAAGATGAAGAAAATTGGGCCATGCAGAGTCCTGAAGAAGTTTGGGGAAAATGAATACGAGCTTGAGTTGCCAGAGGGCATCGGGATATCTCTGATTTACAACGTTTCGGATTTATACCCATACAGGGCCAAGGAAGAAGACACTAGAACTGAAGAACCAGTGATCCAGTGGAAAAAATAATTACCAGTTTCACAGAAACCGTAGATGGAGTGCATACTGGATAAGCGATTGGGAAGAAAGACCAGGAGGAAGCAGTTTTTTGAATACCTGGTGAAGTGGAAGAACCACCCAGTGGAGGATGCTAGCTGGGAAACAGAGGCAGTCATCCAGAAACATGGGCACACGATACAGGAGCTCATGGACAGGAGCCCATGAATTCTTTTGAGCTGAGGAGTATGATGCAGGAGCATCCACACCTCATCAAGCGAGCCAGTGCGTGGATAAAGAAATACAGTTGGGCAGTGCCAGCACATATGTTTTTGAAATACTTTGGAAAGTTGTTGCACTGTCATTTGAATGAAGACATTCATAACATAACGCACTTGTACATTGTAACGGACCTTGAGCAGATAAGCTCTCGTCCTTAGGTAGTTGAGGCATTTATTAGATTTAATACAGGTAGATAAAATAGTTAAGTCTAGATTAGACAATTTTTACTTTCGTGAGGGAAAACGAAATATAGGCACCCTCCTTTGTATTATTGTGATTCATATTCATTTTTCATTAGCATTCAGGAGCAAGGAGAGAGCAAAGCAGAGAACTGTTGAAGAATCCCCATGTACAGATATTGAATTAATAGGAAAGCTTTAATTTAACTCCATGGCTGTGATTATTCTCTATGTGTTGTTGATATTATGTTGTTGCCTACTTGTGTCTGTTTATGCCTTCATTGTATATGCTGCATATGTAATTTCATGGCAGGTTAGAAATCTGGGAGAGAGAAGAGAATGAGTTTCAATTGTTTCTCTGTCTGAGACAAGAGATTCCTGCATAGAGTGCAGTGAAATTCCTCCGCATAGAGTGCGTTGAGGAGGCTAGATAGTGTAACTCTCATTCTTGTCCACCCATAAGTTGTGTTGGGTTATTCGAACTGTGCAGGTGACGTGCAAGTTTGATTGTAGTCTCAGAGGCAAGTATGAGGAAAGGTAGATGAGGACTTCTATTTCAGGTGAGTGCACAGAGCCCAGACGAACTCAACACTTCAAGAGTTGTTGAAATTCGCGTGTGAGCAATTTACGCAGAAAGTCTCTGACGGATTCAGAGGTGATAAAAGCTCAGGAAAGATAGACCTTCGAAGTAGTCGAAGAGCAGGGGCGAGAATACCCATGGAACAGGTCGCAAGGAGAAGTGAGCAGGTTGGCGAACGGGTCTCGTAGAGAAACGTTCTTATTCGGAACTTATGTAAGGAGGAAAAGTGGACACGAAGTCTACGATGTAAACGGAAGGAAGCTCAAAGCTCAGATTTAATAGAAGTCGTCGACCACAAGGAGTGTGACTCATCTCGTGGATCGGACGCATCGGGAGTTCATGAGGTAAGACTCCTACTTCTCGAAAAGGAGATCGCGAGATCGCGAGAAGTGAAGTCCCGCCAGTCTCGTGTGTAGTGTGGGTCATAGTCAGTTGACGTAGCAGACCATCTTGGAACATCGGGTCTCGGAAGTAGAAGGGTGGTGAGATCGGTCTCACGAGGGGCGAGGAAGCGAGAGGCAAGATAGCAAATTATCGGCGTCTCGGTGTTTCGGATCTCGGGATTTGGGACCCCAAAAGTATAGTGACAAGAGTTGCGATAGCACGAGGTCCCGATACGCCGAAGGAAGGTCAACGTTGACCAGAGACATCAGGTCTTGGGGATTCAGGGGTCAAGCATTCAGTTGTTGAATTCGCGAAGTCGCGAAAGCCGATCCTCCGATAACCAAGGAAGGCAGGATTGCGCGAGTGGAGAGTCACTGTGTGTACGAAGGATTCCCACGAGGGGATCTGAAGAACCTTTGAGTTCTTTGGGTCGAGGAGGAAGAAGGTCCTGGTGAGAGCGGGTTGGACCGTGAGGGTTGCGGCACCTCGCGTCAAGTGGTATCAGAGCTTGGGAAGAGTTCTCTTTGTTCGGGTAGCAGAGAGAAGTGGATTTTACCATGCCGCCACGAAGGGAGAGGCAGTCGCTTGATTGTGAAGATAGGGACGCCTGAAGAAGGGGAAGGCCGACAGGGAATCCAGAAATGGAGCGACAGATACAAGATCTTAGGGAGAGACTCGAAGAGATGGAGACCACCCAAAGGCGCGGAGCTGGCGCTGGGGAGTTTAGTGATTCGTAGGTGGAAGAGGAAGCTGGACACGAGGCAGAAGAGGTCTCAGTAGAAGATGCATCAACAGAGAGGTTGATCAGAGCCATTTCTAGAATGAGCTCAAAGACCAAGGTGGACATTCCCGTCTATGAGGGAAGTCTAAATGCAGAAGAGTTGTTGGATTGGATCCGAGCACTTGATACCTACTTCGATTATGAGGACATCGAAGAGGAAAAGAAGGTAAGGCATGATGTTACTAAGCTGAAAGGACATGTGGCCTTATGGTGGGATGAATTGCAGGCGGATAGGCGCTGCAAAGGAAAACAGAAGATCAAGAGTTGGGATCAGATGATCGCCAAGATGAAGGCGAAATTTATCCCCAGATATTACCAGATCACTTTGTTCAGGCGAATGCAGAACCTGAGACAGAAGCTGATGATGGTGAAGGAGTACACCCAGGAATTTTACAGGTTCAACATTCGAGCTGGTCATCGAGAGAGCGATGACGAAAAGGTGGCGAGATATCTGAATGGTCTCAGGTATGACATTCAGGATGAGTTAAGCATGTTGGCTATCAGGACGATAGAGGATGCTTACCAGATGGCTCTGAAAGCCGAAGAGAAGCTGAGCCGCAAGCAGGGACAGCGAGGGCGAGGTAGGAGTCAGCCCAGAGGCAAGGCGGTTTCCCAAGAAAGAACCCAGAAGCCCAAGGAGGATTGGAAGAAACCTCAGGGTAAGGTTGAGAGAGGTGGTACCTCACAACAGAGGCAGTAATATACCGAGCCGAGGAGGCAGCATACAGAGCAGGGTGGCAGATATGCTGACGCCAACGTAATTCCTCGTAACTAAGGTAGAGGAAGAGGCCGTGGAGGAATTGTCACATGTTTTACATGTGGAAAAGACGTACATAAAGCCGTTTACTGTCCAGACAGGAAGCCGGACAGAAGTGAAAGTCACATCACAGAGGCGCAGAGGCGTGATGTTGAGAGTGAAGAGGGCGGAAGTGGGAAGTCACTGACAGTGCACAAAGTTCTCTTGAAACCTGAGAAAGAGGTGGAGGACACAGCGCAAAGATGCCGACTGTTCCAGACGACTTGCAAGACCAAGGGCTGGAAGTGCAAGGTCATAGTGGACAGTGGCAGTACTGACAATCTCGTTTCATCTGAGATGGTGGAAAAGATGGAGCTGACAACAACTAAGCACCCGAGTCCATATAAGGTTTCGTGGCTACAAAAAGGACACCGGGTAAGTGTCACAAAACAATGCTTGGTTGAATTTAAAATGGGTGAATATAGAGATAACATTCTGTGTGATGTTATACCCATGGATGTCTATCATGTATTACTGGGAAGACCATGGAAGTTCGATAGGAATGTTGTTCATGATGGGAGAATGAACACCTACACCTTGGAGAAGGATGGGAGAACACATACATTGTTCCCCATAAAAGATAAGGTGGTTAATCCGGAAGTGAACAGTACGATACTTCTCATGAGTGGGAAAGAGCTTCTCACAGAAATGGAGAAGAATGAAGATCCACAATTCTTTGTTGTCAGGAAACCGAGAATTGTCCTGACAAGCACAAGAGTGGATGACTTGCTAGAGGAGATTCAGGAACTGCTGGGAGAGTTCGCTGATATCATCGTGGATGAACTACCTCGTTCGTTGCCACCGGTGAGGAGCGTGAGTCACCATATTGACCTCATACCCGGAGCAACTTTGCCAAATAAGGTAGCGTATAGGTTGACACCTCAGGAGAATGAGGAAGTCAAAAGGCAGGTACAGGATCTGCAAGATAAGGGACTGGTCAGGGAGTGTCTGAGTCCATGTGGTGTTTCAACAGTACTGAGTCCAAAGAAGGATGGAGGCTGGAGAATGTGTACAGACTCCAGGGTGATCAATAAAATCACCATCAGGTACAGGTTTCCACTACTGAGAATGGATAACTTGATAGATTGCCTGAGTGGGGCAAATTACTTCTCCAAGATAGATCTCAAGAGCGGATACCATCAGATCCGAATGAGAGAGGGAGATGAATGGAAGATAGCATTCAAGACAAACGAGGGCTTGTACGAATGGCTGGTCATGCCGTTTGGGCTGACAAACACACCAAGCACATTTATGCGACTGATGAATGAAGTCCTACGGGAATTCATTGGCAAATTTGTGGTGGTATACCTGGATGATATTTTAATTTTCAGCAAGACTAGAGCTGAACACTTGAGGCATTTGGCCATTGTGATGAGAAGGTTACAGCAGGAGAAGTTGCTGATCAATTTAAAAAAATGCTCGTTTATGCAAACGGAACTCATATATCTGGGGTTCGTTATTTCAGAAAATGAATTGAAGATGGATCCTGAGAAGGTTGATGTAATCAGGAAGTGGCCATCGCCGAGGAATATTTTTGAGGTAAGGAGCTTCCATGGTTTGGTAGGCTTCTACAGGAAGTTCATTCAAAACTTCAGTGGAATCAGTGCTGCAATGATGGACACTGTGAAAAAGCAGCATAAAATTTTTCAGTGGACAACCGAGGCTGAGAGGAGCTTCAATCTGTTGAAGCGCAAGATAACCGAGCAGCCAATGTTAGTGCTGCCTGATTTTCGGAAGACCTTCCAGGTGAAGTGTGACACTAGTGGGTATGCTGTTGGAGGGGTCTTAAGTCAGGATGACAGACCTGCGGCATATTACAGCGAGAAGCTGGATGATGCGAAATTGAAATACTCCACGTACGACAAAGAATTCTATGCCATCATCCAGGCATTGAAGAAGTGGAGGCATTATCTCATACCCAAAGAATTTGTACTGTACAGTGATAATCATGCGCTACAGTTCGTGAGTCAGTAGGAGAAGCTGAATCAGAGGCATGCAAAGTGGGTGGAATATATGCAGAATTTCACCTTTGTCATAAAGCACATTTCAGGGACTGCAAACAAGGTAGCTGACGCCTTGAGTTGAAAATGTTTGCTGCTGCAGGAATTCAGGGTCAAGACTTTGGGTTTTGAAAACCTGAAGGATATGTATACAGGTGATGCTGATTTCGGAGAAGCTTATGAAGCAGTCGAGAATCCGGTGCTCAGAGATAGGAGCCCGTGGATAGATTTCTTGATACAGGATGGATTGCTATTTAAGGGAAATCAATTGTGCATTCCAGATTGCTCTATGAGAGAGAATTTGGTATGAGAAAAGCACAGTGGTGGACTAGCAGGTCATTTCGGGCATGACAAAACTTTCGCCAAGCTGAGTGAGTCATATTTTTGGCCAGGCACGCGTGCAGATGTGAAGAGATTTGTTGACAGGTGCAGGATATGTCAACACGCAAAGGGTAGGAGACAGAACACAGGGTTATATCAGTCGTTACCCATAACTGAAAGGCCATGGGAAGCCATTAGCATGGACTTTGTGTTGGGATTACCGAGAACTCAGCGAGGAGTTGATTCCATCTTTGTTGTGGTGGACAGATTCTCGAATATGGCGCATTTCATTCCGTGCCATAAGACGAGCGATGCAACCCACATCGCCAATTTATTTTTTAAAGAGATCGTGTGATTGCATGGATTGCCAAGGAGCATAGTCTCAGATCGGGACACGAAGTTCATAGGTCATTTTTGGAGGACGCTATGAAAGAAGTTAGGGAATGACTTGGAATTTAGTTCTTCTTACCATCCGCAGACAGATGGGCAGACGAAAGTGGTCAACAGGAGCTTGGGGGATCTGTTGAAAAGCCTGGTGGTGGAGCATCACACCAGTTGGGATCAGATCTTACCACAGGCAGAATTCACGTACAACGATTCTGTGAATTGGAGTACAGGTAAGAGCCCATTTCAAATTTTGTATGGGACACAACCGAGAGGAGTGTCTGGGCTCAGGGAGCCAGAACAGGCTGAGACTAGCAGCGCCAGGGCTGAAGAATTTGCTGAAACAATGCAAGAACTTCACACACAGGTGAAGCAACGATTGCAGAAATCGAACCAGGAATATAAGCGTAGAGCCGATCAGAGGAAAAGAAATCTTTAGTTTGAAGTTGGGGACATGGTTCTGGCGCACCTAAGAAAGGAAAGGTTCCCGAGGGGAACATATAACAAGCTCAAGATGAAGAAAATTGGGTCGTGCCGAATCCTGAGGAAATTTGGCGAGAATGCATATGAGCTTGAATTGCCAGAGGGCATCGGGATATCTCCGATTTTCAATATTTTGGATTTATACCCATATAAAGTTGAAGATGCATGAGCTGCAACTGATGAACAACCAGTGGTCCAATGGCAAGAGCAGTTCCCAGTGGCACAAAATCCTCAGATGGAGTGCATACTAGATAAAAGACTAGGGAAGAAGACCAGGAGAAAGCAGTATTTTGAATACCTGGTGAAGTGGAAAGATCACCCAGTGGAGGATGCCAGCTAGGAAATAGAAACAGTGATTCAGAAGCATGGGCGTAGTCTGCAGGAGCTCATGAACAGGAGCCCATGAAATATTTTGATCCGAGGAGTATGATGTAGGAGCATCTGCAACATCCGCAATATATCATATGAACCAGCGTGAGGAGAAAGAGAACGCACAGCTAGACAAGCCAGCAAACCTTTTTTATTTTGAATTTCACCTTGGTATTGTTGCGCTGCCGTTTACTAAAGGCATTCAAAGCTGAGCGCATTTGTAATATAATGTAGATAAGGAGGCATTTAACAGTTTTAAATGCTGGTAGATAGGGTTAGATGTAGATTAGACAGTTTCATCTTTCTAGGAGGGAAAACGAATATAGGCACCCTCCTTGTGTAATTAATCATTCATCCACATCTTGTAGTATTCAACAATAGCATGAGAAAGGAAGGAGAATACAGCATAGAGCTTGTGAAGAACATCCATGTACAGAGATTGAATTAATAGGGAAATCTTTTATTCAATTCCATGGATGTGTTCAGTCTCTTTGTGTTGTTGATATTGTGCTTTTGCATACTTGCTTCCTTATATGTTTATCTTTTATATGCTGCTTATGTGATTTCATATCAGGTTAGAAACCTGAGAGAATGAGTTTCAATTGTTTCTCTGCTTGAGCCAGGAGATTCATGCATAGAGTGCAGTTGAATTCCTCTGCATAGAAGTGCATCGAGGAGGCTAAGCAGTTGAACCTTTGTTCTCGTTTGCCCAGGGTGAATTGGGATTGTTCAAGCCATGCAGGTGAGTGCAGGTTGGACGCAAGGCTTAGTAGCAAGTTTGGGTAAGGAACGTCCAGAAAGACTTCAATACTTTGAAGGTCCTTGAAGCCAGGCACCGGAAGCACATGACGATTCTCTGAAGGAATCAGTCGAGCAAGCTCAGGAGGGACAGTTCCTCGTGAACATCTCAGGAATAGACCCGAAAGAATATCCTTGAGTCACTGTGGGTACATATTCCAGTGAAGTCACACAGGGAAAAGGTGGTAGAGTGGAAGATCCTCCAGAGGAAGAGAATTGACGACATGGAGTTGTCGAGGAGAAACCTGAAATCCTGAGGACCGTCCGATCGTGGAAGAGTTGCATGGGAGATAGCCGTAAGCAACAGGTGAGGAAGGAACAAAGCCCATCAGACTTCGGGGTATCGACATTCGGGGATTGATAAGGCAAGGATTCACCCCTCATAGAATCACGAATTGTGATTCCCCGAATGAATCTGCACCGTTGATCTGGACGAGGATACATGGTGCAGGATCCCTTTGGATTGGGGTTCGGCGTTCGGCGTTCCCGGAGGTAAGAGTTTTATACTCTTTGAAATTGCGACCGACGCTTTCCCGAGTCAACTGGAGCCGTCGATCCCCAGGAAGACACGTGGAGGAAGACATCTTGAGGAGTCGGGATTCGGGGTTTGGCAGGGTCTGTGACCTTGTGTATCAGGAAGCGTGAACTCCCGAATCACGAAATCCCGATAGAACGAGGGGAAGACAGGTGTCAAGAAGTAGGCCTCCCTAGGAGATATTGACACGTGTCATTGGAGAATCGGGGTTCGGGGTTTTGTGTTGCATGAGACACATGACACTTCAACCTCCGATTTCCCAATAGGGAAATCTCCGATAGAGAAGAGTGTTGACCCGTTAACCATCGGGGTTCGGGGTTTGGTTATGCACGTGAATTGTGTTCGCGTGAACCGCGAACTCCCGAGTTGTGATATCCCGATTTTCGAAGGAGGGGGAAATCACCGAAGGAGTTACTGTGGGTGACTCGTGACTTTTGAGGGGAGTTGGAAGAGCTTAGACTCTTCGGGCTCGTGATTGAAGAAGGTCCTGGAGGAGCGGCTTGCTCGGTGAGGGGAGGGTCGTGTCAATAGACCTGTTGCATATTATAGTGAGAAGCTGGATGATGCAAAGTTGAAGTACTCCACGTATGACAAAGAGTTCTATGCCATCATACAGGCATTGAAGAAGTGGAGGCATTATCTCATACCCAAAGAGTTTGTGTTGCACAGCGACAACCATGCATTGCAATTCATAAGTCAGCAGGAAAAGCTGAATCAGAAGCATGCAAAGTGGGTGGAATACATGCAGAATTTCACCTTTGTCATAAAGCATATTTTAGGGACTGCGAACAAGGTGGCTGACGCCTTGAGCAGAAAGTGTTTATTGTTGCAGGAGTTCAGGGTCAAGACTTTAGGTTTTGAGAATCTGAAGGATATGTATGCTGGAAATACTGATTTCGGAGAGGCATACGAAGTAGCGGAGAACCCAGTTCTCAGGGATCAGAGCCCTTGGATTGATTTCATGATCCAGGATGGATTGTTGTTTCAGGGCAATCAACTGTGCATTCCAGATTTCTCTATGAGAGAGAATTTGGTGAAGGAGAAGCACAACGGAGGCTTAGCAGGTCATTTCGGACATGACAAAACGTTCGCCAAGCTGAGTGAATCATATTTCTGGCCGGGCATGTGTGCAGATATTAGATGGTTCATTGAAAGATGCAGGATTTGTCAACACATGAAGGGCAGAAAGCAGAACATAGGGTTCTATCAGCCGTTGCCCATACCCGAGCAGCCATGGGAAGCCATTAGCATGGACTTTGTATTGGGATTACCGAGAACACGGCGTGGGGTTGATTCCATCTTTGTGGTGGTGGATAGGTTCTTGAAGATGGAAAATTTCATACCGTGTTACAAGACAAGTGATGCGACGCACATCGCAAACTTGTTCTTCAAAGAGATTGTGCGATTGCATGGATTGCCGAAGAGCATAGTCTCGGATCGGGATACCAAATTCATAGGTCATTTTTGGAGGACGCTATGGAAGAAGCTGGGGACTGATTTGGCATTTAGTTCTACATACCATCCACAAACAGATGGATAGAACGAGGTGGTGAATAGGAGCTTCAGAGACTTGTTGAGGAGCCTGGTGACGAAGCATCACACCAGTTGGGATCAGATCCTACCACAGGGAGAATTCGTGTACAACGATTCGGTGAATTGGAGTACAGGCAAGAACCCATTCCAAATTTTGTATGGGACACAACCAAGAGGAGTATCTAATCTCTGGGAGTCAGAACAGGCTGAGACGAGCAGCGCGAGGGCTGAAGAATTTGCTGAAGCAATGTAAGAACTTCACGCAGAGGTGAACCAGCGGCTGCAGAAGTCGAATTAGGAGTATAAGTGCAGAGCCAATCAGAGGAAAAGACATCTTCAGTTTGAAGTTGGTGACATGGTTTTGGCACACCTGAGAAAAGAAAGGTTCCCAAGGGGAACATACAACAATCTCAAGATGAAGAAAATTGGGCCATGCCGAATCCTGAGGAAATTTGGCGAAAATGCATATGAGCTTGAGTTGCCAGAGGGCATCGAAATATCTCTGATTTTCAACATTTCGGATTTATACCCCTACAGGGCTGAAGAAGTAGGCACTGGAACTGAAGAACCAATGGTCCAGTGGCAAAAACAACTACCAGTTGCACAGAAACCGCAGATGGAGTGCATACTAGATAAAAGAATTGGAAGAAAGACCAGGAGAAAGCAATATTTTGAATACCTGGTGAAATGGAAGAATCACCCAGTGGAGGATGCAAGCTGGGAAACAGACGCAGTGATACAAAAGCATGGTCACACCGTGCAGCAACTCATGGACAGGAGCCCATGAAATCTTTTGAGCCGAGGAGTATGATGCAGGAGCATCTACGACTTAACCAAGCGAGCCAGCGTGGAGGAAAGAGGAGAACAGCTGGACAGCACCAGTGCATACATTTTTGAATTACTTTGAAAAGATCGTTGCACCATCGTTTGAAGGAAGGCATTCAAAGTCGGGCGCATTTGTATTGTAATATAGATAAGAAGGCATTTAATAGTTTTAATGCTGGTAGATAGGAGTTAACTGTAGATTAGACAGGTTTTACTTTCGAGAGGGAAAACGGAGTATGGACACCCTCCCTTGTATCATTGTAAAGGGAGCATTAGATTATTCAGCATTAGCATTCTAAGAAGAAGAGGAGCAGACAGAGAATTCGTGGAGAACTTCAATGTACATACATTGAATTAATAGGAAAGACTTTGATTCAATTCCATGGAT
>CBVK0100387238.1:0-10970 GCA_900067695.1 Picea abies | reverse complement strand
ATTTATTAAAAGTTTAAAACATTAAACTTTGTTTCAAAGAGTGATTAATTAACGTTTCTTTTAATTTGAATTGAAAACCTTTTCATCGGGGTTTCAGAACTTTCATTTTCAAGGAAATAAGTCATCGTAAAACCCCAATCGCTGAAATCGCGATGTATTATTTAGTTAAAACCCCATTATTATCTTAATTAATCAAGATTAGCTTTTCGTGACTTTGTTAATCAAGTAATCGTAAATCGGGAAATCGGGGATCAGGGAATCGTAAATCAATGATATGAAGATTATTGCTCGCAAAATCACGAATCGCGATTTCCCGATATGATTAGTTACTCATAATCACGCTTAACAGTAATTAGATTAAATTCAAACTTTACTTAAGAATTAAATGAAATCGGGGATCGGGAAATTGGAGAATACAATGTTAAGTTTATTTGTTCTTGCAAAATCGCGAATCGCGATTTCCCGATAAGATTAACTTAAAGTTTAAACCTTTTTTAAGTATGATTTGAATAAATTATGAATTAATCAATGATTAATGTATCGGGAAATCGGGGATCTAAAGCTAGTTGAAACAATTACCTCTGTCATTTGTCTATTCATCCGAAAAAAATTGTTCATTGTATAAATACTAGGATACTTGAATGAATTAATGTTGGCAGAAGTGCACAAGCACCTTTTGGTTGTTCCAAACTCTATTTGTAATTTTCTAAATCTGAATTGAATATAAATGCAGAAGATTTTGAAGTCTCTATGAAAAGATTCTAAAGGGTGGTGATATGAGATTTGTTTCCCTTCATCGTATGTATTTCCTGTGACCTGTCATTTCATTTACATTTTCTTCTATTTAAATTGGATAGTTAAAGGCCCAGAATTCATCTCATGATGCTCTTGGCTTAAGCAATTTAAACTGTGTGTTTGTCTTCTTAACTAATTCAAAATTCATTTCAGTAATGCTCTGATGCAGTTATTTGTTTTCTTTATCTTCTTACACTCTATTTAAATTCAAGAATAACTCAGATTCATCGCCTCATTTAGCCTTTATCCTCTGGAGAGTTCTATCAGCTGAGCATTGTTTTCGTTCACTTTCAGAATTTTGACTCCATATCCCTGAGTGTTACTCCCCTTCTTTGCCAACAATTTTATTAAAAAACCTCCAAAACAAACCAAATCTAGCCACCAATTCCTAAATAAATATCAAGTGACACGAGAGAGCCCCCTATGAGTTGAGCAGGCTAGTGCCTCAGCTCTAAAGCTAGTTGAAAAAATTACCTCTGTCGTTTGTCTATTCATCCGAAAAAAATTTACAAAGTGCTAACACCACATATGACATGCCTGAGACAAGAGCAATAACAACAGAAAATAACAAACAAGAACAATATTCTTATGAATAGGAAATAGAAACAAGAACAACAAAAAATAGGAACATGAAAAATCATCACTATAACTCTTTCTCATAGCTATCACATGTGACTTGCCTAGAACAAGAATAAGAAACAAAGAACAAGAAAAACACTTCTCTACTGTTGCTACCAGTGATTCTTTAGCAGTAACCTTCCTAGAACAAACCAAGAACATCTCCATGGTAACCTCCATGGAATTTACAAGGTAACCTACCTGGGAAAAAGACAACAACTAATAACATATCCTATAGGAGATCAATTCTATCTTGCAAACAAGTGCATCATTAGTACTAAACAATGAGCATTTACATAATGATAATTGTACTAACAATATTCAAGTGTCACTAAACATTTGATAGAAAAAAGTACTCAACAGTAATAGAACTCTAAATATTGCTGTCTCGGTTACAATATTTATTTAATATGCATCAATATAAAAATATCAAACTTGATATGCAAACTTGGAATCTTAATTGCTAGGGAGGGTGTGCTATTCCTCTGAATGCACTAGATCTAAGGATGCCTTTGGGTCATTGCTTGGACAAGGTCCCTTGTACATCCCCTGCAAACACCCTCATACTATAGTAAATATATAACTTGGAAACATATATAAGTGTATACCTTTAAAATTTGTAACACCATCCAACTTGTCTTCTAATCTGAAATTGAACACCATCAGTACATGAGACAATTACAAAATCAAGATAGCAAAAAGTTCAATGTCCAGGAAAATGTCAATAAACCCTAAAAATTCAACTTTGATGGAAAGTCAAACTGAGAAGTGCAGTTGGTGCACTAGGGCAAGGAGAGTTGGTCTATACAAAATGTTTTCCTCAACTCGGCCCAATAAATGCTCAACGAGTTTCACAAAAAAAGTTGTTGCAACTGCAGTAGTGGGTTTTAGGCGAAAGTTCAACTCTCACCAAGATGCAATCTGAGACCACTAGGGGGTGCATTAGGCTATCGAAACATGATCTATGCTAGTTTCCTCCAATAAGTTATTCAATGAGCTTGACAAGTTCAATTCTGTTCAATGGAAAATTAGAGCGACAAATTGCATCGACAAACAAAAATTGTGCAGTGGCAATATTTAAACTAGCTCTGAAACCACGTTGATGTTTTATGATTCTCATCTCTTGATAGTTATTGCGTTATGATTAATAAAAAGATTCACTTTCATACAACAGTTATCATAGAATTACTATACACTAAAAATCTCAACTATAACAATGCAACATAGATAACAAGATCTAGAAATATTAACCATGCACTGTAGACACAAGAACACAAGATTTTATCCTTGGAAACCCAACCCTGGGAGAAAACCCAACAACCTTTCTATAGAAGAATTCAGTCCAAGATATTACTAGTACATCACCATCGATAGCCAAAATACCATACATAGAAGATCCTCCCCAAGGATAGCATTACTAAGACCTAGTGCCTCAATAAGATGACCAAGAGCAACCATGAATATCCTTCCCAAGTGTGGCGCACTCATTGTTGGTCGCTATAATTGCTTAATTAATTTAAACAATCAAGTGCTACATAAATTGTCAACCCAGGGAAGTTTGTTTATTTCAAAGGTAACCACGCACTATATATGCTCAATTCCAAAAGAAAACTAGAGTTGTAGTAAAGGAAACTATATTAATCACACTTGACTTGAATAAACTGAAGTTCTGACTTGAATTATAGGAAAGAAACCTACCTATTGCAGAGCTTAAAGAGATGATCAATCTAAAGAATCCTGGATTACATTAAAATAACAACTGCAATAGGAAAGAACAACTATTCTGTAACCAGAGAATAGGACCCTATTCCCAAGCAGGAACTTCAACACCTTGTTTCTGATTAACACACTTTCATGAAAACATTAATGCATTGAAGGCTAACTATTTCTAACAGAGAACATGACCCTCAATCCCTTCCTTTAGGCAGGAACCTTCAACACCAGTCTCTGATTAGCACACTCATGAAAATAATTGAAAGCTGACTACTTCTAACAGAGAATAGGACCCTCAATCCCTTCCTTTAAGCAGGAACCTTCAACACCAATCTCTGATTAGCACACTCATGAAAATAATTGAAAGATGACTACTTCTAATAGAGAACAGGACCCTCAATCCCTTCCTTTAAGTAGGAACCTTCAACACCAGTCTCTGATTAGCACACTCATGAAAATAATTGAAAGTTGACTACTTCTAACAGAGAACAGGACCCTTAATCCCTTCCTTTAAGCAGGAACCTTCAACACCAGTCTCTGATTACCAAACTTCATAAATTCATCACACAAGATTGCTAATTAAAATGATTAACAATTAACCAAGCATGAACTCTCATGAAAATAATGTAACGTTCAATAAAACATAGTTCTTAACAAGACAAAGTTCAGTAGTGTTTCAGCAAAGCAGAATTCATAAAAGTAGTGTTTCAGCAAGACAAAAATTAATCAAGGCATAAAAAGAGATTACACTAACACACTATAAAACTAACGGGTGAATCTTGTGAAGAAGGTGGGCCCTCCCTTCTCACAAGATTCCCCTAAGATGAAGAGGCTAGAGAAGGATGCTCAAAATAGTCTTTTATTCATCTATCAATGTATCATATTACAATATGAAAAATGAAGCACGTCCCTCTCTGTGAAACTTTCTTAGTGCAAAAACTGGAGATTCCTTCGAATGATGATTTCCTCTTATTTAAAGAGGGAATCCCTTCAATACAATTGATAAAAAATTACAGATGTATATCTGAGTCCTATTCTTAGTCAGATCAACTTTCTAAACCGGAATAGGATGTCCTAGTCTCCCGCAACAGAATGCTATTACAAGTGTTGAATGAAGTGTTTGTTACGGCTGGAGTAACAATTTTTTCTTGTTGCTGCTGTTGCACGTTGTATTGGCATCGCAAATCACGGGTTGTTTCAGCCATGGGATTTGTGCTCTAACTGTTTCAACACTTCTCAGGTAGCAGTAATGGTTGATGCTTGGCTCAGGGTGTGGCTGTTGTAGTCAATCTATGTGAGTTGCTGTTGACCACGGACTGTGTAACGAATTCCTTTGTGTTTCAGCATCGTTGACCATAGACTGTGTAACATCTTCCTCTGTGTTTCAACATCCTCGACCATGGACTGTGTAACAGCTTCTGTGTTTCAGCATCGTCGACCACAGACTATGTAACAACTTGTTCATCATTGTTGACCATGGACTGTGTAGCAGCTTCTGTGTTTTAGCATCGTCGACCATGGACTGTGTAGCAGCTTCTGTGTTTCAGCATCGTCAACCATGGACTGTGTAACAGCTTCTGTGAGTTGTTTCAGCAACAGGCCTCAAATGCTAATCTGCAGTTTGAACTATTTCAGCACTTATACATTTCTAATCAATGATTAAGTACGAGAGTGATGTAAAATTATATGCAAAATAGATTAAACTTATAGTAAAGAGAAGAGACGTTGCATACCTTTGGGAAGATAGGATAAAGTGATAATATGAGTTTAAATGTGAGTGAACAAGAGTGTAATGGTGGCAAAAAGTATGGGCAAAAAGGTACATTGAGTGGTCCTAACATCCCCCCCAACTTAAAGTGTTGCATGTCCTCAGGCAACTTCACTCTGAATCAGAGTCTGAATACCGAATCTGAGCATGCAAGTTACTCAAGAAGTAGTTGTGGGAGGTACTGTCTGTTGGCACTCTGAACCCTTGGACCCGTTGTAACCTTTTCCATGTTTCTGTTCCTGTCTTCTTAGGCAACTTATAATGGATTTGATATCTTTCTATTGGCAACTAGAGGATAGGAAAATAAAACCGGTACCGTATCCAACTTTTAGCACATTGCTGAACACACTGGATGTAGTTAGGTACCCTGGAGATTGCTACCTCGAGGTTAGTGGGGCTAAAAGGATTGTGTTCCTATCTTTTCTCAGTGGATTGCTGCCAAAACAAGTTATTTTCCTGGAGGGCAGCAATCTCTATGGATCTGATGAAGTGCTGACAATCCTGAAGCACTATTGATTGTAGCTGCTGAACATGTTCAGTCATCCCTGGTTTCTTTAAGAACTGATAATATTCTGTGACAAAGGTGGCTGCATTCTGTGGTTCTGGTCTTATCTAGAGAAGGAGGTTATCTTCATTGTGCTTGGCAGCCAGGAAGTCATCCTGCCACAAAATCTGATTGTGGAGAAAGGAGGTGAATGCCCGAATCTGGATGTCCCTGACAAGAGGATTAAGGTTCAACTGCTTGTTCTCGGGGATGGCCTCGTTATGAAAATACGCCTCACAGAGGAGGTGCTGATCCCTAATAGATGCTTCTGTAAAAGTTTTGACAAAATCTGCTGGGTGTAGTACTGCATGGGGTCTGCCTTTTGTGATTGATTTGATCTGAAACCATGTAAGTCGTTCCATAAGGAATAAGGAGTAATTGCAAGATGGTTTTCTTGTAGCCAATAGCTTTTGTGCCAAGTCAAATATCAGGACCAATCTGCCTTTCAACTCTTTGTTCTATTTCTTAAGGGCACGAGCTTCCTGGCGTGTCTGCTCTAAAGCTTACCAATTTGAGTAGGTATGATTTATCCAGATTTGTCTGTATTCTTGCTTGTAGGCTTTTGGCTTGTGTAGCAACATACTCTTTCTTCCATTTCTGTATTACTGCCTGCTCATCCCATGGCTGAGTTTGTGTTTCAGCATTGCAAGTAGTGGGGTGAGGTAAGGTTTGAGTATATTGTTCCACAAAAGTGTGGATATTGATCTGGCTGGGAGGTGTAAATTCCTCAATAGGCACTGTCTGTACAACTTTGTTAACAAAAGCAGGGGTTTCATTTGTTGCAATGCAAGGCCTAGTCTTAATCTTGGGAGGTCCTGCTGGTTCTTGTGTTTCAGTTGTAGCTGGTTCTTGTGTGACAACTATAGCTGGTTCTTGTGTAACAACAGGTTCTTCTTCTTTGACTACAGAAGTTGAAGGAGTAGGGGGATCTCCTGGCATTGGGACTTGAATTACCTTGTAGCCTGCTTGATGGTAGATATCCCCACATTGACAACACATATATTCTTTACATGGGCTCTTTGTTGTAGTCCCCTCTGACATGGTTGCTATGCGAGCTAGGGTGTACAAATTAAGTTCCTTCTCGTATGCTTCCTTTTCCCTGGCTAGTTCTTGCTTGTATGATTCCAGTTCAGACTTTAAAAAATTGTTTTCTTGCAAGACAGAGGCCATTCTTGGTTCTAGTTGAGGGATGACTGGTTCTTGTGTGGCAGTCACAACCTCACTAGCTGGTTCTTGTGGAGCAACTACAGGAATGGTAGCTGATTCTTGTGTTTCATCTTCTTGATGTAAGGAAAGTAATGTTGCAGCACCCTGGACTTCTGATTCCTGTATCTCAGTATCAGTATTAGCAGCTGGTTCTTGTGTTTCAACCGTAGCTGATTCTTGTGTGGTAGCTATGGCTGGTTCTTGTGTTTTAGCCACTGAATGAGTAGCTGGTCTTTGTGTTTCAACTACAGAATGGGTAGCTGGTTCTTGTGTTTCAACTACGGAATGGGTAGTTGGTTCTTGTGTTTCAGCTACTTTATTTGAGACAGATGATGTTGCAACACCCTGGGCATCTGGTTCTTGTGTTTTAGTGCCCGTGGGTGGAATAGGCAAATATTCCGGGATTTGGGAGGCTGGAGGTGTTCGGGGTATTAGTCGGATGGGTTGGGGGTATAGGGTAGTGGAAATAATAGCTGGCCTTGTTGAGGCCCGTGTTCGTTTTCTTTGTAAGAAGGGCGGAAAGAAGGGAATTTGCTTTCGTTTACATGGGGGTTTTTCCTCAATGATGGGGCAGGGGGGATTGTCCGGCTCAGAGTCATCACTGAGAATATGAAGGGTGGGAGTGGATGATTCTGGTAAGGTGTGGGGTTGGCTTGGTATGGTAGGGGGGTTAATTGGGCTGATTGGTTCTGTAGGTGGATTGTTAGGTATTTCTAGAGAGTCTGGAGGGTTTTGTGGTTTCTATTCCTGAAGGTTTTCAGGAATTTCAGCGGCTTCTTGGGGGTTTATGGGTGGGTTGTTTAGTGGAGGGTTTTGTTGGGAAAAACCCCTTTGGATAAGCAGTTGGATGAGATGGTGATGGGTGAGTGAAAGGGTGGGATCTTTAGCCTTTCTGCAGTAGTGTGCCATATTTTTAAGACAACCAAGCAAATAATAAGGAATATTCACCCGTCTATTATGCCGTAAATGAGACAACAGAAGAAAGTTATGCTGGTAGACTACCTGGTATCGGCCTTCGTAGGTAAGGTAATGTTTGATGAATTTTGCAACTTCCGACCATGGGGGCGACAACGAGCTAAGTCGAACACCCTGACTTTTAAATTCAATTTGTTCTTCTGGCAAGAAGAAGTTCTGTTGGGCATTCCAAATGATATGTTTACGGCTGAACATGCGAATGCCATTGGTAGGGAGGCCTGAAACCTATGTTATATCCTCTTCTATTACTGAAATTCGGACCCCTTGAATAATAGAATGGTCTTCCTGAAGGTTTTGAGTGAATTGCAGGACCTGCTGTTCATCATACCCCTAGAGTCTCTGAAAATAAATGAGCCATCCTGCCTGCTGAAATATTTGATAAGCTACTGGATAATGTTCCAATAGGGCTGTCGTGGTGGGTTCGTTCCGTATAACAGATCCTCCCATAGCTACCAACTCGGTAAAATACACCATCAAAGAGTTTGAGTAACAACTTCTGCGCAGAGTGAGTTTTCCGAGTGAAGGTATGCAAATGGTGGTAAAACACGTGAAAGGATGGTAAAATAGGAATGGCGGTGGTGAATTCATGTGAAATGATGGTATAAAAGGTTTGATATGTCCTCCCCTCCCGTGAAGTGTGGCTAATAATGATTGCACTCAAGTGGTCATAATGATTTCGAATCTTCTCATTAACTATAGCTTAACTGTATTACATAAAATTTACATACCTCGCCTTACCTTCTGATTCGTGCTGCAAACAAAATATAATGCCTATCCATGGTAGTTCTGCAGTAGTCGTGGAAGAGAATTTTGATTTGTTATATGAATTGTATCAAGGATTTGCTGACTGGAAGGACAAACTATAATATGAGAGCATAAAAGCTTGCTGGCAGATAATGTTGAAAAGTTGGTGTTTCAGCAACAGAAAAGAACGGGGTGAAACAATTGCTGGATGGTGTTGTTTTGTTGATGAGAAAATGTGAAGAACTGTTGAACAATGGTGTTTCAACAATAGGAAAAATGGGGCGAAACAATTGCTGGACAATGTTGTTTCATCGATGAAGAAAGTGAGGAATTGCCAGACTGTAGTGTTTTGGCAATAGGGAGAAGGCAAAAAGTTGTTGTGAATGGTGTTTCAGCAATGGGGAAAGTAAAAAAAAATGCTGAACAGTGGTGTTTCAATAATGGGGAAAACAAGGCGAAACAATTGCTGGACGGTGTTGTTTCGACGATAGAAACTGTGAAGAATTGCTGAATCGTGGTAATGGGAAAATGACGTGGGGTTGCTGACAATGGTGTTTCAGCAATGGGGAGAATAATGAAAAGTTGCTGAAAAAGAAAAGGCGAAACAATTGCTGGACGATGTTTTTTCGTCTATGAGGAAATGGGGGAAAGTGGTAAAAGGTTGCTGAACAATGATGGGGGAAAAAGGTGTGGGGTTGCTGATAGTGGTGTTTCAGTAATGAAGAAAAAGTACCGAATTGCTGACAATGGTGTTTCAGCAATAGAGGAAAGTCAAAAGTGCTGAACAGTGGTGTTTCAACATCGGAGGAAAGTCAAAAGTGCTGAACAGTGGTGTTTCAACATCGGGAAAGCTTGTCTCTTTGTGAAGTAGGATCGTCCTTTCCTAGTGGCCTGTGCTTCGATCAAGAATCTGTAAAAATCAATTGTAACATCGTATTTCTTGACAGGGATTATTAGTAAATAAAATCTAATCTAATACTAAAGAAATTAACTTAAAAGAATTAATTGCAATGAGGGGTAGAAGCCCCGTCTAGGAAGAGGTAATGGGAGTCTGCCATGCACGTGGCCTTAAAATCTTCTTTGGAAATAGGGCACTGGTACAGATGGAGCCAATGACCATTTACAAGTAATGGTGTTTTGGAGTCATCGATTGTGAGGAGCCTTACTGTTCCATTGGGGAAAACAGTGTCTACTTCGTAAGGTCCAAGCCATCTTGTACACAGTTTCCCTTGAAATTCTTTGAACCGGGAGTCATACAGTAGGGCCCAATTACCTTTTTGGAACTGCTTATTTTTGATAGTTTTGTCATGCCATTTTGACCTTTGCTGTTGAATTATGGTTGTCTGTTGAATGGCATCTAGTCTTTTCTCCTCCAATTCATTAAGCTGTTGCAACCTGGCTGTCTGTGCATTTGTCAAATCAAGGTTGACAGCTAAAGCATTCCTTAAGGTTTTTATTTCAAATTCCACAGGAAAGACAACACTCTTTCCATAGACTAATTCATAGGGAGAGAATCATGTAGTATTTCTCCAGGTAGTTCTGTAGGCCCATAATTCTTCGGGGAGCCTGTAGGACCAATCCTTTCTATTTTCCTTCACTGTTTTTGTGAGAATGGCCTCTATTACTTTATTTGTGCTTTCCACCTGTCCATTAGCTTGGGGGTGGTATGCTGTAGTCATTCTATGCTGAATATGATATTCTTGAAGGGTGGCTTTGAAACCATGAGAAGTGAAAGGAGGTCCTCCATCTGTAACTAATTCTCTTGGCACTCCGAATCTGATGAAGATGTCTTTAAATAAGAAATTTATAACTGCTTCTTCGGTTTCTCTATGGAGTGATTTGGCTTCCACCCATTTAGTCATGTAGTCTGTGCAGACCACTATGTAAACTTTTTGATTGGATGGGGGGTTGATGGGTCCTACAAAGTCTAAGGCCCATCTTTCAAATGGTTCAAGTACTATCTGGGGGTTTAATGACATTTCATTTCTATAATTAGGTTGGCCTACTCTTTGGCAGCTATCACAGGCCCAGACATATTTCTTTGCATCTTTGAAGAGTGAGGGCCAATAGTAACCCATCCTGAGAATTTTATGTGCTGTTCTCTTATCAGCAAAATGCCCTGCACAAGGGCCATCATGAAAAGATTTTAGTAGATCATAAACCTCGTCTTCTGTAATGCACCTTCGGATTTCTTGATCAGGTCCTGTATGGAAAATACACCCACTTATCCAACTATACCGAGCACTTTGATGAATGATTCTTCTTTTCTCTCGGTGGGATAGGTGTGGTGGTAACTTCCCTGCAACCAAGTAGTTAGCAATATCTGCATACCAAGGTGAGTGGGCAGAAACTGCAAATATATATTCATCAAGAAAGGAATCATCTACTGGGGTATCATCATCAGGTGTCAATCGAGAAAGGAAATCAGCAACTACATTCTCTTTTCCTGGTCTATCTACAATTGTAATATCAAATTCTTGCAATAATAGTAGCCATTTGGTGAGTCTAGCATTTGTGATAGGTTTTTTCATTAAATATTTGATAGCTGAGTGATCAATATGGACAAAAGTAGAATAGCCAGTAATGTAATGTCTGAATTTATTAATT
>CBVK0100387235.1:0-10249 GCA_900067695.1 Picea abies | reverse complement strand
AAGTGAAAATGATGATTCAGAAGAAGAGGCTCGTAAATCTTGTGAGTCATCATGCTCAACATTTATCAAAGTTCAAAAGCTTGACTTGGATTTCAATCATGTTGGCGAGGACGACTTTGTACAGGATGTTGTTTCTTCCTTTACTATGTGACTTCAAGAGAAGCAAAATTTGCAAAGAGCACATCTTCGTTGCTTAAAATTAGCATGCCAAAACTCAGAGATTTCGACACAAATAATACCCCTTTGGTGGAACCATTAATACAACTTGTTAAAAATAGTGCTACTAAAACTCCTAGGCACAAGATCAGAATCAAATAAACAGGTGGCAAGTGCAACATTTCATATTTATCCAACCAAGATGATTCTCGTGATTCGGAAAATTGAGAAAATTCAGAAGCGTTTGATTATAAACAAATTCAAAATTAAAAGTGCAGTTCCTTATGCTATCATGTTAAGTGAAATAGGGGCTGTTCCTATTGAAGCAATTGCTATGGTGTGAATCATAAGGTATTTGAAAAAAATTGAGCAAATGGAAGAGGGTAGATGGCCTAAGGTTGTGTTTAGTGACAGATTGTACAAAATAAAAAAAACTTGGATGTGGCAAAATAACAAATGGTTTTGTAAATGGAACATTTGCTTGAGCATGTGTCCTACAAACAGTAAGGAGATAAAAACTTTTGTTATGGATAAGTTCCACAAATGTACTTGGGAGAAAGAGCTAGGGAGAAAGAAGAAGTACTACATTGAAGAGTTTAACCCCTCATAACCATTAGCAAAAAACGTACATAGGGGCCAATATTTCTTGGAAATCTAAAATTCTTATTGCTCAATTAAGGACTAATTCTCATCAACTCCGTTGTGAAACAGGGCGCTGGAAAAGGCCAAAAGAAATGTGGGAGGAAAGAGTATGTATTTTGTGCTCTTCCGGAAAAGTGGAAACATAAAAACATTTCATTTTAGAATGTGAGGCCCTCAAAGACAGCAGGGAAAATTATGCAGGTATTCTGGCAGCTAGTTCTTGGGATAATCTATTCAACGAAGAGTTTGTCGAGAAGTTGGGAACGGTTATTGTAAAATTTCACAAGAAAATGGCCGAATACGAAAGCCAGATGGAAAAACAATCTATCCCATAGGCTATTTTTAACCCCATGGACGTTAAAAATACTTTCTTTCTTTCTTTCTTTCTTTCTTTCCAGGATTTCCAGGGTAGTTAACATATAAAGGTCAGGACAAATGGCAGTTAGAGGACATCCATAGAGTACAAGTGGCAAATGACAGATATGTGTAGTTACAGATTCCAAGGAGAAAAAATAGTAGGAAGAGGGCACTTGGCAGCAGGGATCAATCAACATGTGACTCCAACCTCCAACATTCGACAAATATTGCAACCATATTTAGTTTCAGTTTATTTTTTGAGGATTTTTTCCTACTATTTTTTGAGGATTTTATTTGTTTTTATTTCCTATAAGTTAGTAAAAGTGAGAGTATTGTAATTGGTATATATACTATTATTTAGAATGGTAGGAGGGTTGGGTCTTGAGACCTGAGAGAGAGCTTTAGTAGGCAGAAATATTTGTGTGCTCATTTGTAATCCTCAGGGCATTTCATGATGTAATCATCTCTGCCATTGAAGATTCATGAGAGATGTTATATCAGATTGTTGTACTTTGTTTCATTTTCTCTTTGTCATCTTATTTGCATCTTATTTGAACATAGTACAGATGTTGAGGATCAAAGGTTGCCTTTGATTAATAGATTATTTAACAATAGAGGGTCTGTTGTAATTTTCATATTAATCATTGTTTTCGTTCAATCATAGTGATTAATTTTCCTATTAATCACTATACCTTTCATTCACTTTTGCAGAGAGGATTTATGTTGGGTGAATGTTCCGCTTTATGTTTTTCCTCTCCTTTCTTTTATTTGCCATCACATATATTTTGTTTGATAACTCAGCTTAATTTCCTTTGATCTACAAAATGATTATGATTCCATGCGCAATGGAATATTATTAATCTGCAATTAGTTTGTTGCCATCTCCTTTCTCGATTAGTCTAGTTGAGCCACCTATCAAACCTAATTTAATCATTCAGTTCAATCCTAAATTCTAATGGGTATTGGGCTTACCCTTATGGAAGTCTAAGGGTGACTGTTGGTGCTAACACATTCATTCATTTATTTTTGAAGTTTGGGGAATTTTCACAATTTCAAGAAAATAATTGGCATAATTTTTTTAGAAGGTAATGAATAAAACTAGAGCTTATGAGAGTAGCCCAACATAGATTAGAGAGTAAGTGAAATACTTGTATGAACCATTGTTGTAAAAGCTAATTGTGTGGAATGTTACAATGTATATTCAGTTAGTTCTAACCATAACATGCTCGCTTATCCATGGATTGGAATGGAGTAAAGATATCAACAGATAGGAGTTTGAGGTACGATAATTGATAGGTGTTTATTTGAAATAATATTCATCTTATTGCGAGAACATTGGGGTGAGGGAAATGGTCGTCCTATAGAGTGGATTAACACACATGTAGGGTCGAAATGGGTGTCAAATGTTGTAAACAACATGAACAATCTATGGAGTGAGTTGGTTGTAGATTGATGTTAGATGATTTAGGACAATCGGCAAAGATGATCAGGGCATATTTGTGCCATAGGAATTGTGATAAATTTGTTGGTGAGAATTGAATGCCCTGTTAGGTGTTATTGTTGATGAGGACAAAGGGATAGAATCAATGCAAAAATGGAAACAATATGTTGATGAGATTAAGAGGGCACTAGAAGTGTTTGGGGTTAAAAGGTTGAATCTTTAGATGGGTTAAGATAGTGATAATCAGTTTGACGGGTTGGTAGGAGTCAGGTGAGAAGATAGGTTGCCTTGATTCAAAGGATAAATTGGATGAACCATGGGATATGTCAAAGGAATGGAGACTACACTTGGAAGTAATATGTTGCATGCCATTTTAGGTACCATGCAATGGGAAAATTTGATTGTAGTTAGAGGAGTTAGGACTAGTTAGAAGGGTGCTAGTAGAGGGAAATGCACCAAATGGAGAGAGTTGTAGGTTGTTGCAAAGAAAAATATGCATGAGAAGTGCATTATACAAATGTCGAGTCATGCGAGGGGAAAATGAAGGTTCTAGGGTTAGAAAGGTGGGATTGCAGAAATGATGAGGTGAAATGTAGAGAAAAGATTCATTGTAGGAAGACTTATGCATATATACAAGATCCATTTATGCTATATTTAAAACCACATCCCAAATTCATAATTAGAACCCACATTTGTTTAAGGATGATGGTTTAAGCAGCCTCAACAACTAAATTAAGTATTTAATAACCAGTTAGGCACATGCATATTAATCTAATTAAACAATGACGTACATACCTGGAGTTAGAGTAGCCAAGTGTTTTGTTTGAGAGTGAAGGTTTCAACAACCTTGGCCTCAATCTATTCGTCAGTGTTTCATTCCTTTATGGGAGTAGTACATCACAACACAACACATCAATTGAAGTACAAGATTGGCAGAAAGAAGAAAAGGTAACAAATGAAACTAGGGCTATTTTCACTTCCCATCATGAAATATATGAGCTACTTTGTTCATCATCTTCCAATGGAACAATCATCTTCCAATGTGTTCATTAATGTAATCTATATTTTGAATGCTCTCTCTCTCTCTCTTCTCTCTCTATATATATATATATATATATATATGCTATTTTTTTCTAAACCTTTTTTTATATGTTTTAGATGAATATCGATCTTGAGATTTATTAAGTATCATCTATAATCTAGAGATTATTACCAAGAAGGCCACTTCAGAATTTAAATGAGGAATAAGGTGAATAGTAATAAAGTAACAATGTTTAATGATGAAGAAGGTGAATAGTAAGAAAGTGATAGGATGGATATAAAATATAATAGATAGATTACATAATGATTTTCTCAATCTATCTTCTTCATCTTTTCTTATAGCCACACTTTCTATCTTTACCATCTTTTCATATCGATCATATGGGAAAGGAAGTTTAAATTGAAGATCATTCAAACCTTAAACTTGATATATTGTAATAAAGGTCATACCATATCTCTCATTCTCTTTATATTAATAGTTTCTTCACCAATGTCAATCCTTGTGACTTCGTGAAGTCTTAAGGACCCCACTTATGAAACCAATAGAAGGTGGCCAACATAAATAATACTTCTGCAGAGTGAGTAAATATCAACCAATCAAAACTCTAGCACCTAGGATGTACTTGAGATTCCAAGGGACCGCTCTATCCTTTGGGTTTTTACTTGATCATCTTGAATTTTTGATTTCATGTGATGTTTTATTGTGGAGAAGTTGGAGTAGTGGGTGATATATGATATCCTAGTTTGGATTCTCACCATATGGACCTCTATAATTGGAGATGTTGGAATCATGTGACATTTTGTTTTAGAGTCCTATCCTAACTTCCTTACATACTTTATTAATGTATGAGGCCACCTTCCTTGAATAAGTCTCATTAAATAGTTAGTTAATAGTTACTCATTGTAAAATTGATTTTTTTTATTAATAAGGCCCAAATTTGTTGGTTGGCCCTCATTATAAGAGGTCCATCAGTAGTTAAGATTCAATATGGATAACTATATATTGAGTAGAAGGTTATGTAATGTTTTTTCAAGAATTGTTATTGTATTTGGAGCATTTCTCGTAGAGGTTTCCCTCTTGAAGAGGCAAGTGAACATAGCTCTCTATTTTTAATTATCAAAGAGATCTTTCTTAGGATTTATCTGTCTTTTCTCTTGTGTTTTTGGGTTTTGCACTATATTTTGTGGGATTACTCTCAAGTTTTGGGGTTAAGTACACTACAAGTGGTATCAAATTTCCTTCCTTGGCATGTAGTGGGAGAATTTTTGGACACTGTGGGGTTTTTTTCTTGTTGTTGTTGTTTTTTGACAGAAAAATTAAAAAAAATAAAAAATAAAAAAGAGGATGACAACATTCAAGTGGATTTTTGAAAATTTTTGTGCATACTTTGGAGAATCCATCCCTAGAACTAAATTGCTCTCGAAAAAAAATAAAATTGAAAAACCATCATCCAAATCGAGTTTGAGAAGTGGAAATGCCATTGATTTAAAATCAACATTCTTTTAGGGTTTTTTAAGGAAGGTTGAAAGTTTTGTATATTGGATATCTTTTGATAGAGTGCATAGATTTTGGTCAAACCAATACTAGTATATTTGGAGAAGTAGTGGTAAATCTACTAGATCCAAAGAAGTATAATAGAAGTTGTGATCATTTTATATTTTCGGCTTCAAACCCTACATTGCACAAGTTATGTTATCATGATTTTAAGAGCTTTTTCTTGGGTTAGCAAGCTCATAGCCTTTTAATTATTTTTTGAGACATGTTCCAATGTCTTTAAATAACACATTAATATATCGTTCAATGGGTAAAACTACAGTCAGAGAATAATACATGCAAAAAATACAAGAGAAATCACACTATTGGAAACCCTTGTAACCCCTATTGGTACCCCTTCGAGTAGTACTGCATTAGACAATACCTGTATATGGAATCTAACTTCCATGTACCCTTTGGATATATAGGAAGTCCCATAGGTATACCTAAAACTAGCTTTAGATAAGCTAATCGACCATCTTGTTGCTATAGTAAACCAAAAAAACACTTGGGGAGATCACTTTCTAGTACTTGGGTAGTTGAGTAGTACGGCTAAGGGGACAGTTATGGCTCTTGATTAGTGCCCTTAGATATTGGGATAGATACTATTGTTGGACCCCATAAGTATATCAAAGAGCTATAGCACCTGAAACTCCTTTTTCCTTAGGACTCAGTCACCTTTCTCTATGTGTTTAAGTTTGAGTAGCTTCAAAACATATTATTATTATATTTATCTTGTATTCGACCAAGAAAAAACCCTAAAGAACATTGTTATATTATAATTTTTAAGTCAACCCTATCGTGCCTTTGTAAAATTCAGCCCTATTGTTCCTTGACAAGTCAAATGTAAAATAGAAGGGTAAACTGGATAGGTCGATCCTTACCTAATTATGGGCAGGTAAACTAGTATTTATAAGAGGCCTAGCACCTCATTTGGAGACACACACAACTATCTCTCTCATACAATGCACAAGTATTAGAGTGACTCAACTACAAGGAGTGACACAACTACAAAGGAGGAAGTGTCTCAGTAAAGGGTTTTGGCTATTTGGTGAAGGATTATCTTGGTCTAGTGGTGCGCTACTATATTCTAGTTAGGGTTCCTAGTGGATCTTTTTTTTGGTGAGATCTCTCTTGTGAGAGACATTGTACTTGTTAAAGAATCTATATTAAATAAGATTTTCTAGGTTTTCTCCCCCATGAGGGGTTCCCAAGATAAATCTTTTGTTACTGTGGATGTATTTATTTTAGTGATCCTTATGCATGCAGTTATTGTTTTTAATAGACTAAAGTTAAAGAATACCACACATACTTAACTACTTAAGAAGAATTTTAACACAGCATCAGAGAAGGCATGAAAGAAGCCATTTGCACAGTATAAAAGATCTTGTTGAGGAAAATAATACCATAGGGATACTCCCCTAACCCTAGTGCATCTTTCCTTAGGATTGAATTCTTAGTTTGATGATTTTTTGTAAACTACAACTAGTGTTGCAACCTTTGCAACTGCCTGCAACTACACAAACCCTAGGAGGGGTATTCACCGACTTTTTGAAGGAAAATGGTCAAAGTGAGACTACTAGGGAACTCTCCTTAGGAGGACACACCTATCCCTCAGAGCAGAATTCCATAATTCAAATTTTTTTAAAATTAGGGTTTCCTCTACAAGTTGCGCGAGAAGCGCCCAAGCGCAGCACGAAAAATCCTGTTTCAGGCTTCCAAGCAAGTAAGCGAGCGAGATTATATTGTCGACGGTTCGGATTCATCCATAAGAGTAGATTGATGGTTGGTGGGAAATCGCAGTTAGCAAAGTTGCGCCAAGGTTAGCGCAATGGATAGTGCCCATATTGCATGCAAGGAAAGATAGCATCCGTCCATCCAGAGGACGTGTGGCACGAGATCTAGTCGCGTCAGTGTTTCGACATTTGAGAGTTCGAAAGGTGAAGGTTCCATGTTGTCCTATATCTCGAAACCCAGAACCCTGAAAGTGTCGAAGGCACCCAAAGTCAGGCCCGCAATGTCACGGAGCCGTCCCAGCCATCCATCCAAAAGGAACACATGGTGCACGATTAGGCCCCTCGCCTTTTCGCTCATCGTGACTCTGACGCACAAGGAGCAACTCCTTCATATCCCCGAAACTCGAAGTGCCAAGGCATCCGGGACCCGAGCCCACAATATCCCCGAGTGAGTCCAGGACCATCAGATCTGAGAGGGACGTGTGCTGCCAAATTAAGTCGTCTCAGCATTTCGTTCATCACAATTATGAGGAGCAAGGATCAGCCCCTTCCCATTCGTGAACGTCGAAAGCATCGTTGAGAATGAACGCGTGGTCACAACCCATGGTCACTTGGAGAATAAAAAGAGCTGTGCAAGAAGAGCCAAAGGCATCAAGTTCAGTCATAGAGGGGATCATCGCGATCTCCAGGTGCCATCGGAATCCGATCTCAATCCTATTTCTTGTTTGAAGTAAATGAAGGTGAGAGGGGGTGGTTGAAACCTCTCCTCATTCATTAAGTGTGAGATATGGAGGGTCTGGCAAGCGGTCTGCTTGAGAGAGTCATATGTACCCATTTTTCCAAAGAAGCCATGCTGAGTCCTCGACTAGCCAGAGTAGGTATGCACATGCTAGCTCGACACTTAATGGCTCAGCTACTCCCCTTGCAGGAGCCACGCACAGTTAAGGTGGCGTCTGACAAAGAATACCCATCCGAATTTGGTTGAAGGGACACCAAGCCTTGGATGACTGAGCACGCCTCTGTTAGGTGATTTTTCCTGAGTATATAGACTCAGTTGTTGTATTTTGTAAGTATCGATGGTTGAGCAAGGCTCCCGATTGTAAAGTTTTGATGAAGCGCTGGTCTCTCTGGTTTATGTATAAGGCATTTGAGACTTCTTACTTTATGGATGCCAGCCTCTTTCCATCTCTTTGTTTATTGTGTTAGAACAACTCAGAATTGGATGATCCAGTCGAGTTGTAGCTGTTATAGGATGATGTAGGTTGGATCACTGTAATAGTTGCATTGTTTCTAATCAGTTCCTGTGGTTTTCTTAACGCTGAATGACTTAGAATTGGAGAATTTAGTCGAGTCACCCCTCAGCTCCTTGAAGCTCTGGACCAAGAGGATATTGGCTTCTGATTTTTTCATCCTCAAGTTTCCGAAGGCCTGTCGCCCGAGGCAATCTTGCTCACCCTTCTCATAAGTCTTCCATCTACCACCCTTTAATCATCTACTGACGGAAGTTGGATCAAGACCTCCCTTGCTTTCTACATACCAGGCTCGGTTTCCTAAGTTAAAGCTATATCTTCTTGAGTCTTTACCCATTATATCACCCCATTAAACAAATCATGACATAAAATTGATGGGCGTTGGGCTCTGCTCCTGCAAGCAATCTAGGAGTGACTTCTGACACGGCGCCGTTGCCGGGGACGAAGTTGAAAATTTTCCCCGGGATTAAACGACATTGAGCCTCTGATTCTGAAGGTGCATCGGGTATCAAAGCCTTTGAAGATTGATACTATGCACCTGGCGACTCCATTGTGATGAACCTACCGTGTTAATTGTGGCTTTCAGAGGTAGACACACGCGGTCTCATCCACAATAGCCTCTAGCTACACCTGAAACTGATCCAAAGGTGGTTCTCAAAAAAGGAAAGGCCCCTAAAGAAGAAACTTCCACCACCAAACCAGGTAATCCTCCATCCCCTTCTGTAGGAACTCCATTTTCTCCTCCTCAGTTTCTTAATAGACCTCCTTCAGAGGTTTCCCATTTCCTGAATTTTGGGAGTGTTCTTGCTGAGTTTTCCCCTCCTGGTTTGGGATTGGAGGGAGAAATCCTTGTCACTCCCCTCTCCTCTGAAGTTGTACCTTGGCGTAGACCCAGGACTACAAAATATTTTCCCACTCCTATCTTTACTACTTCTCCTCTTGTTACTGTTACCACTCCTACGCAAAGAGGAGCATCTATTGATTTGAACCCGTTAGCCTTCTCTTTAAATCCCCTTTTGTTTCCCATTCCACTTCGAGACTCTTTCCCAGTAGCCCCTTCGCGAACTCCTTCTCCTTCAGGTTCTCCTCCACCCTATATTCCTATGGTTGGTGATAATCCCCCTCTAAATAGAATGAATGCCATAGTTGCTACCAGATATGCTCCCTTAGTCCTACCCCATCCTATGAATCCTCTCCCTGCTGGAGATTACTTGAAGTATATGCCCAAGTTCATTGGAGAAGGGGACGTAACTGCAAAAGAGCACCTGGATGCTTTCTACAATTATGTAGACAACCTGAACATTGAAAACGAAGATGTCTGGATGAGAGTTTTCATCCAGAGCCTAGATGGTGAGGTGAGGAAGTGGTTTAGAGGATTGGCCCCTGGATCTATTATTGGGATTGAAGCCTTGGATAGTGTTTTCCTGAGGCAGTGGGGAGATAGGAAGGATTTCATGTATTACATGACAGAGTTTGGGTCTTTGAAGAAGATGGAAGGAGAGTCTATCTCTGACTTCTCTAAAAGATTCAATAAGATGTATAATAAAATTCCTGCTGAAATAAAACCCTCAGAAGCCTCGGCCAAGATTTCTTATGCTAGTCCGTTTGGCCCTGATTTCTGTCTTTTATTGAGAGAAAGAAGAGCCACCTCCTTAGCTCAAATGCAAGATGTGGCCATAGAAGTGGAATCCAATGTATTAGCAGTTGATAGACTAAGGGACAAGGCTAACGCAGACAGAAGAAAGGGAAGATCGGAAACCTCAACTTCTGGCCCATCGGTGCCCCATCCTCAAGTGGATGAGCTGACCAGGATGGTGAAGTCTCTGTCTGTAGAGATGGAGAGAATGAAGGTGGAGGGTAGGCAAGCATACAAGGGCCCCCAAAATGCTGAAAACAAAGGAGATTTTAGGAGGCCAAACAATATTACTTCCCCGACTGTGCAATAGGAGAGGGGAAGAGACAGAGAAGACCAGAAGATTCAGGCCCCTTTTCAAAACAATTTTGTGGCTGAGGGGGAAGAAGGGGAAACATATGAGCTTGATTATGAAATCCATTGCTTCGAGGACACTTCCCCTTTTCCTCATCTCACTCA